>JAKTQZ010000045.1:0-112175 GCA_030579435.1 Ogataea nitratoaversa
ACAACAACAACAACAACAACAACAACAACAACAACAACAACAACAACAACAACAACAACAACAACAACAACAACAACAACAACAACAACAACAACAACAACAACAACAACAGCAGCAGGGATTTCAAGCTCGGTTTCCGGCTACAAATACCACTAACTTGCCTTATATAAATACTTTAAACAACGGCCAGGCTCCCATTTCTGCGATTCTATCTAGTTCCAAACAAACATATTCAAACACCCCAAAGGGCGCATTTGAATCCCAGAATGTATATGCAAACAAAGCAGGTTCCCAATTACAAAGACAAAAGAAAAGATTTGACGCTATTGTGAAAGAGAGAAATTTAGTGGAACTAGAAAAATTACAGTACAACTTGCCATTGGAATATAGTGAGCACAAAGTTACTGATTTGTATGGCAGTAATGACGATGATGATCTAGTTGAAGGTTCAATGATTCTTTCGTTAAATGACCCTTTGTCTGGCAAAAGATTATTGACACCATTGAGGTCTAGATTTTGCTCTCACATCGAGTGCTTTGATTTCAGCTCGTTTATTGATCTTAATGGATTGAATCCATTTGTAGTTGGAGTCAAAAGGCGGTCCCCCGTTGGAGCTGCGAATATTCTGGCCATTTTAGGTGATACAAAGAGAGTAGCATTGAATCCTGCTGTTCATAATCAGAAAACTACTCATTACGAATACAAAGCTAAATACAAATTACAAAAGGCACAAGGGAAGCCAACCAACAACTTGGATTGGTTTTGTTGCCCTATTTGTAAATTGGAGTTCAACATCAAAGTCCCTGGTGATTTGTATGTGGTTGGAGAGCTGAAGGAAATTTTGCTGAAGTTGGATAAGGACTCTGAAGTGGAGAAAATTGAAATATCTAATGATGGAAAATGGAATTTCCACAGCCAGGAACCTCAGAAGATTCAAAATTCAGTTGAAGTAATTGATTTGGAAGATGATGATTATGATGACGTTACTTTACTAGTCGATGTCAAGTCACAAATGCATTCGAAGCGTCAAGCGACTTTACCACATAATGCAACCCCAGTCTCGTCTAATCATCCTAACCCACCACTAGACTCCGAAATTTCTGCCGAAACTGGCCATGACCTTGATGAGCTGTTCGAAGAACTTGATGAACCAGATGCAGAAGTTGATCAAATAATAGACCAAGCGATGGAACCTGAACCTGAACCTGAATCTGAACCCTATATACCTTTTCGTGTCAGACAAGGATATACCATTCGTGAAATGTTACTTGAAAGAATGGCCGCCAAGTTGAGACAAGATAAACCATATTCGCCATCTGATGTAAGCTCTCCCCGCGTAAGTGATGAAAAAAAAGGGCCATCTTTTGTTGCTGGTAGTGGTGAAGAAGATGATCCTTTCATTATAGAGTGATTGTTATTATAACAGTGTATGCATACTTTATTCATAATCTTTAAATAGAAATTACTATTCATTATTTAGTATTTACAATTTAGTATTTACTATTTACTATTTACTATTTAATATTCACTATCTACTAATATGTATTATTTGCTATTGGATACCTATTATTTACTGCTTGCTAATTTCAATTAGCATCACTGAGGTTTCACACTACACAGCAATACTATTTAATATGTAGCATGTAATATGTTCCAATGCTATGTATATGTACCAATACTTATACTAAGTTAGTAGAATTATTCGAGAAGCATTCGGGAACTAGACAATCAAATCCATAGAATATATCTATAAGCAGATAAACATGTTCCCTGGGCCATGTAATGTTCACATATGTGCAAGAAAAGCTTGATTCTTGCCTTACGGAATTAGTGAACTAAATATAGCAAACGCTAGACATCAAATAAATATCAACAAAATAGCATAGATTTGGCTCGTTAACTTGATGCATGACTGCAATTTCAGGAAGTAACTATAGTTCATAAAATCCAGATAAATAATACGCAGCGTTTAACTCGGAGACCGTATGCAAAAATAAATCGCAAGGCTTGCTATAACCGAGTTACGTTCAAAAGAAACGAATATATATTATGTGCTTGACTAAACTTTAAACATGAGTTTAATTCTGGGTGGTTTATGGTAGGTAATGGACTTTTTCAATATCTAAAGTTTCTATAATTAACTTTATTCTCGTCATATTTTCTTCTGTTTACCCTTTTAATCCGACGATTGCTTGCTTAACTGTGAAGTGATCCAGCTATGCAAAATATCACTCACATAACAATATAGGTAGTTATGAACAGTGTGGGGGGATAACAAAAAAAGATTTAAAAAGGACAGTTATCTGCTCTTTCGAAGCACAAGTTTTCGTCAAATTTTTAAAACGTTCTAAAGATTAACTAGTTTATTATAATATTCTATACTACAAGAATAGCGCGATACGTTTACAATGCTTTTATTTGCTACCATTCTACTATTGGTTCTCCAGGCACCACTTAGATCTGCCTTAGAGCTATGGGTCAGCTCGTCATCCAATGAAATCAACGGTCAGGGGATTGCTTCGTTTCACGAGGGAGCTGGGATTGATTACTTATTCTTAGGTTCGAATGCTGAATCACTAGATTGGGATGGTACAAAGATTTCAAAATCTTTGGGTACAGCAGGTACACAATTCTTTTTTATCTCTGATAATATTGTTCAATTGACAGTTGCTGCTGCTGAGAACCAATTACCTTCAATCCGCTTTGACGGGGAGGGTACATTATCCATTAACGGAGTTGCTGATGGTTTCTTTGCTTGTAAGAACACTGGTGATCCTTATGATCATTCAGCAGGTTCTTATCAATTGATGTATTACACCAATAATCAAGCGCCAGAATCTTGTTTGTCTTTGCGTTTAAGTAATGCAAAACCTGCAGTGTCAACTCCAACTGGGAAGCCAATTACAATACACGCCAGATCTGACTCTGTTCCGCAGTTGAACAACAAGGGAATCATTAGCTATCACGAAGGTGCTGGTATAAACTATTTGTTTGTCAATACAGATGACACAGCAGCCACTTTGTATTATGATGATCAAAACAGTCTAGTTTTTCAAGGATTTGGTGAAGGGTTCTATCAATTTTTGAAAATTGAAAATGGTATTTGGCAGTTAACGGTTTCTTCTGGTTCAAGTACGAATAAGTTTACTCTTTCTGATGGCTTCTTTTTGGTTGATGGGTCAAGTGGGGGAATTATTGCTTGTAAGAACACAGGCGATCCTTATAATTACTCTAAAAATTTGTATCAGTTGATGTACACCAATGAAGGGGTTGCCCCTGATGGTTGTTCTTTTATTTATCTTGAAGCTAAGGAATAAGATGTCGAATTATGAAAATAAGTTTGGTACATTGATGACAGTTTTAAAGAAAAAATCAAATCTTCGTTCTATTTTCGTAAAACCAAACCATAAAATAATCGTAAAACGTATATTTAGGAACAATTAATGGTCCAAATATTTTCAGGCATCACGCATAGAGTTTTGTATTCTTACATATTACAAGAAAGCTAAGTATTGAAAAGTATTCACATTAATAAATACGGAAAAAATATACAGTTGAGGAGAAGGGTGTAAAATATGAACTATGATGTATGAAATTATCAGTGGAAAAGTGCACTCAATAAGTCTGAAAACCTAAGATACAAGTATATGAAAAATCAATATTGTAAGAAACGTAAATATGATGAGAATAAAGAAAGCACCTACTTCCTGTCAAAGGCCACCTGAGCTAAAGCATCCAGCGCGCTCAGCCCACCTGGGGGATGTGTTTGATTCAACTGGTCTGATTGACGTTGTTGCTGCTGTGGTTGTTGGAGCTCTTCATGCTGCTGCTGCTGTTGTTGGTTTGATTGATGTTCTTGGTATTGCTGTTGCTCACTATGTGGCTGTTGATCTACATTATTTAAAGGAGGAGCGGGATTCATTAGATTCGCAAAAGGATTGGATCTGACAGGGGGCGCTTGATAAGAGTTTAGAGTTGGTTGGAAAGGTGAAGAATCGCCAGTATCACTGTCGCTATTCAACAAGTTCATGATATTTGATCTTGGCTTTGAAACATAATGTTGATTATACTGAGGGTTCGAGGTTCCATTTAATGGAGGTAAATGAGATTGAGTAGGTCCTCTTAATGTAGGTGGCGGAGGCAAAGGGTTGTTCAGTAAAGAACTCATCCTTAAGACATTGGAACTGCCTTTAGTTGTACCCTGGTGATCATGTTGTTGTTGTTGTTGTGGTTGTTGTTGTGGTTGTTGTTGTTGTTGTTGTTGTTGTTGTTGTTGTTGTTGTTGTTGTTGCTGAGATGGTGGTTGCGATTGACTATATGAGGATGATGAGGACGACAACGATGTGGAAGAATAAGCATTTGAAGAAGCGAAAGTACCAAGTAATGAAGTAATAGATGGCGCAGTCCTAGTACCATTTGCAGGAGGTGGGATAGTAGGCTTTGCTTCAGAAGTTGTACCATTTGAAAGATCATACGTATGTAAAGGAGGAAGTTTCGTTTGATTAGAAGAGGAAGCAACATTGGCAGAACCGGTGGATTCTGGTTTTGAAATAGGCTTAGAAGAGACAGTCGATTGATTTGATGAAAAGGAATTTAATGGTCGATCATAAAAGTAACCTACCGGTGGACCTGTCACTAATGAGCCACTTGAAGTAACTGCTGGTATTCCGGGAACAACCAAAGCTGCTGGCCCATTGTTAATAACACGATCTTCAGATGACTGATATAAAGAATGGACTCTATCAGAATCAGATTTCTGTTCATTCTTTTTCAAATCAGCGGCACGTGAAATACTCTCCCAATTGTTATTTTCTGATAATCCACGTTGGTAGTAATTACGAACCATGGTTGAAGTCTTAGAACCTATATGCTTTGAAATTCGATCCCAGTCAGTACCGAATTGTTGTAACAAAGTTGGAAACATTGTAATTTCCTGAACACTCCAATAACTTGTGATGTGACTTCTATCTTTATGTGATTTATCTTTCTTTTTTTCGGATTCATCTTTTGAATGTAGCCCTGAGGTTGGTCCTGATCCTGAACCAGAGGATGAACTGGAAACCAAATGAGAATGGGAAGAATCTGGGTAAGGCTGATGTTGTTGACTATCAGACTCAATCTGTGAAACATGTTTTGGTAGTTGACTTTGTTGGCTTTGTAGCTCATTATCATTATTCTCCTGTTGGAGTTGATATATAAAAGGCTGATTGAGATTTGCTTCTGGTTTAACAAGTTTAGATTGTTCTTGTTTTATATCAATAGCTTTTTCATTTTGACCAGGTTGATTATCGCTTTCAGTTGCATCTGCTTGTGGCGTGAGTTTCTTTCTACCTCTTCTAGCCTTTTTAACTGTTGGGGCATGTTCTTCTTTGTCTAGTTGTGAGGGCTGCTGTGTTTGAGATAATACGACTGTGTTCAGCGAAGTAGACTCTTCAGCTTCTTCCTTCAAGCCTGATTGTGTAGCTGGAGGGGTCGGCTGATGTGAAGTGTTGCTTGTAAGAGTAACATTTTCGATACCCTTAAAATCAGAGGGTGTGGAAGGCTCGGATGGCGGTAGCGGATTTATGCCGTCTGCAGTCTTACGCTTCTTATTTTCCAAAAAACCAGAATCGTTGGATTTCCTTCTTTTGACAAGTGAATCAACCGTAACATCTTTCGATTCTTCGTTATCACTTCCCGCAGCAGGAGTACCTGAAACTGATGCACTGTTGGCAGAATCAGGTGGGCCTATTGGAGTACTGGTACCATTACGAGAAGGTTTAACATCCTTAGCTTTCTTCTTGGTTGCTGTTGCCTTTCTTGTTGTTCTTCTGTTCCTGTTAGAAACTATGGTCTTATAGTTAGTCTTCTTTTTAGTTTTATAATAATGTAAGACACACTCCTCAGTTGTTCTCAGGCCACCCAAATAATTTGAAATGCGGCCAAATTTCTTGGGCCAAATGGCATAAGCTTCGCAAAACTTCTCATGCTCAGCTTCTGTAAATGTATCAATTGGATCAAACCCGATTCTCTTAGACCAATCTTCTTTGTCAGTAATCAAATTGTTTGAATCCAAATAATGAACGGTTCCATATTTTTCCACCGGATTTATAATCATGTCGGGAATAATGGCAGAGCCATATTGTGCCTTAACTAAAGGATCTTTTTCCCTTTCTCTTTCCAGTGATGCTAAGATTTCCATAAATTCAGCTTCAGTACGCACAGAATCCCCATGATGTCTTCCACGACGGCTAGATCCTGAAGCTGGACCACGCTGTGGTTTGTCGGTTTCATTGTTTGTGTTGTTACTTGCGCTGTTGTTCGAGTCATCATTCTTGGTCTCCTTTTCTTCGTCTTGATAAAACTTACTTAGCTGTTCTTCCATAATAGACACTCTTTTCTTCCATATATAATTTCTAGAAACATACTCTTCAGTAAGATTCAACTTCTTTTCCGCCAGTAGTTTGTTGAGTTCAAGGAGTTTTTCGGCTATAAGTGGGCCTGTGGCTTGCTTGAAAATCAACATTGAACTGTCAAAGAAATTATATTGTCTTAAGTCGGTAACTTTATTTTTTGACAGGTGAACAAGATCCTTCCGACGCTCATCTATTGGACGGTGTTTCAACTCCCAAAACTTTGTTTCGGTTTTGTTCATTGGAAAAATACAAGGAGCAGGAGTTGTAGTTTCGAACTCTTCTTCTGGATCTTTTTTCAATTCAGCAGTTGTGAGGTCTGTTTCGCGTTTGAATGATGTAGCGTTTTCCCCTTCTGTATTGGTTGGCTCCGCTACAGCTTCGGAATCAATCATTGTTACGTCGTCATTTTTGTCCAAAGGCTCATGGTGATTGAATTCAAGCTTCTCTGTTGGCAGTTCAATCTCTTTTTCAATATTGGTTATAAAAGATTCGGCTCCCTCGTTTTTTGTTTCGGTGTGAGACAGATGGGTCGACTCGGCCTTTTTCTCACTGGTTGGCATCGTAGATGGCTCTATACTTTCTTCCGTTGTCTTGAAAATGGAAGATGGGGCTATTTCGAGCTGAGAACTTTCAGTGCTGTCCTTAGCTGGAAGATCAGTCGAAGATTCAACGGGCCTCACGACCTTAACTTTGATGGTTTCAATCTCAGTAGAGCCATTCCCGTCTCCTTGAAACGGGATTTCGCTTTTAACCGTTACTTGTGTGGCTGCTTTTGAGACTTCGTCAACCTCTAGCTTCTTCACATTATCCTTGTCAGTTGAAGCCACTTTTGATTTATCGATGGTAGTGTCAAGGGCATCTGTATGTTCGCTTAATTCAATATCATCATTCTGGTCGCTACCTTTATCAAGCTCAGCTTTTTCATGTCCCAACGATGGTTCTGAAGGTTCAACTTCGAACTTACTTTTAGATAGAGATAGATCATCGTTAGTAACAGGTGTGATGGCCCTCGCTTTAGCTGGGAATAAGTCATCTTCGTATGATTTATTTGATGATATATGATTTGGTGAAAGTGACTCTGACTTTAGCTTATGACTCTCATGAACAGAAAGATGTTGATATTCTCTCTTCAAATCACCTATACTTCCACGCTTACTAAAAGAAGGTGATCTTGATTTGTAAGGCTTCTGTTGCTGTTGTAATTGGTAAGAATGTTGCTGTGTCAATGGTCCAATTTGTGGTGCGTGACTCCTGTAATAATCAGCTTCTTCAACTTCCTTTTGAGAATATCTTGCAGCAATTGGATTAGTTCCAGTTCTTGAAGGTCTTGGGGGACCATATGGCTCGCCTCTGTAATCTCTTGAAGTAGAACGACCACCATATCGTTGATCCTTGTTACCAACCCCAATTATCAAATCGCCACCTCTATTACTTGGGTCCCCTATCAAATCTCCTGATCTTTTGGAGTACGGGTCTTCATAAGTACTAATGGATCGATCTTTACCATTGAAACTCGAAACTCTCCGTCCAGGGCCATTAAGTGGGGGAGGACCATAAACTTCTTCGGGATACAGTCCATGTAAGCTAGGTTCCGAAGCTCTGAAATGCTCTCTTTCATGGTAATCTCCATTCATATATCTAGCACTTGTGATATTTTGATTGCTTCCATTTGAGTAGTTCCTGTAATACGGAGCAGCTGTAGCACTCAAAGAGGAACTTGATAAACTGTTTGGAATGTTGGACCCTGAATTAGAAGGTACTCTAGGTTGTATTGAAGAACCTCTTCCTCGGCGATAAGTGTTAGATCGCCTTCCATTGTAAGCATTCCTACTATAGGATAAATCTAGGCTGTTGTTTGATCTATAAGACGAGTAAGACTCAGTATTGCTGTTAGGATTCTGTTGTGGATATGCTGATGAAGAGGACACTGTGGGTATATTATTAGCTGATGATGATGGAGCTGCGTTTGTATTGGTAGTGGCGGTGACAGCAGAGGCATTTGTTGTGCTTGTGATATTTGAGTCTGCATTTGAAGGTAAGTTTGTAGATGAATCTTGTCGTCTGGAAGAAAATGGATTTATTGAAGCTTGTTGCGCATAGGATGATGGATTAGATTGATATTGATAAGCACTATTGGAGTTGTAGGGCTGTTGCTGTTGTTGCTGGAATTTTTTATTTCGTTTCCCGTCATCTTTATAATAGCGGTTCCCTTGGCCATAGCCTCTTGCATGGTCGGATACACCCATTTAAAGTGGTATATGAATATGAGTGTGTGTATCAATTGTTATCTGCTAAAGTCAAGATTGAAATCCAGTTAAAGTAGGTAAGATTAGATTATATTGAATAAAATGGGCTCAAAATCCAAATGTGAATGTGAGAGTAATTGTATTTGTTTCTTTTGTGTGTAGTAATAAGTAAGTCGAGAAGAGCAAACACACATCCAGCTATGTGTAGATGTGGTTTATTTTATTATAAAAATGAAAAGAGTAGTATACTTAACACTTTGGGGTACAGATACAAAGAAAACAATGTACAGTTAGTAAAGAGTGTCTTGTATATAGTAGGAGTACAATAAACAACAGAGACCACTAGAGAGTTCCCTACCTTCTGGACCTTGATATTTTTTGAGAATTTTGAGAGGTGAGTATTGAATTTAAATTTAAATT
The DNA here is from genome assembly GCA_030579435.1 of Ogataea nitratoaversa. Classification (NCBI taxonomy): domain Eukaryota; kingdom Fungi; phylum Ascomycota; class Pichiomycetes; order Pichiales; family Pichiaceae; genus Ogataea; species Ogataea nitratoaversa. The sequence goes on from JAKTQZ010000045.1 coordinate 9,062, forward strand.
TTAAAGAAGTAAATATTTGTATGTGTAATCGGGAAGTGGGAAATTGAGAGACAAAAGGATTATGTCATGAATTACACTATCTTATTTCCGGGTAAATTGTTACTAGCCACTAGACTGGGGTTTAAGGCTGGAGCCCCGTGTGCGTAGTCAATTACCCGATTAGGAAAAGTAATTGCTTTGTTTTGTTTTTCAGGCGGTGCTAAAGATCTAAACCCCTTTGCAACGCGTTCTATCAATTTCTACCTTTTTGGCGACCCTGAATCTCGATGACTTCTTGAGTTGTTTCATCTTTGTAGAAGGTTTCCACTTAACTTATCACTTAAGGGTTCCACTTTGATAAGCAAGACCAATCAACCCGTCTGCTAAGTACATCATCATCTTTCCCATTGTCAATATCATTCCCATCTTCCTACCCTAAATAATGTCACAGTTATCTAAAAGAACATATATGTTCCATCATCATGATGACTTTGATTACGATTCGCTCTCTGCTCAAGAACAGCACCACTTCAAAAGATCAAAAATGACTTGGGATAATAATTACATCTCCAGAGCTACTAGTAATAGTAGTAAAGTACTATGCGACAGTAATTCGTTGTCATCATCGTCGTCATTAAAACCAGTCACAGGGATGATATCACCTCCAGTGACTCCTGAGAAAATAGACCGGATTGTTGATGTTAAACTTACTAGCAACAATCCATCAACAAACCCCATTTCAAAAAGATTAAATTTCTGTGAGTCCCCCTATGTGAAGGCCAAAAGGTTATTTGTGAGAAGCTCTTCAAATTTTTTGTCAACATTGACTGGTTCTCAAGAATATGCCTTAACTGGGAGAACCAAAGAAGCAGGTATATTACACAGTTACCTATGTGAATCATTATTGAATCTCAAATCATCCTCTATTTATATATCTGGTCCACCAGGAACAGGCAAGACAGCACAAGTTAATGCGACACTAGAGTCATTGATCTCTCAAGATATCGAAAACGTTGATAAAAATCATTCTTCAATTCATAAGATTGTATTGAATGATTTAAATAACAATAATAATGAAGTGGTGAGAAATTTTAGAGTTTCGAGAATTAATTGTATGACTGTCAGATCATCAGAAAGTATATTTTCTACAATATACCATGATCTATTCAAAAAGAAGTTAAACAAAGATTCATCTTCAAATTATTTGAAATCCCAGTTGATGAATTCGACTAACAAATCTCAAATGACTATAATTATTCTTGATGAAATGGACAACTTAATCAATAACAATCAGCAAGCCTTGTTTGAGTTATTCTCATGGGCTTCTGATTTAGATGAGTTAAATAGTCCTAAAGTTGTTATTATTGGTATTGCCAATGCATTGGATTTGACTGATAGATTCTTGCCAAGATTAAGAAGTAATAGAATAAGCCCAAAACTAGTTCAGTTTTTGCCATACACATCGGATCAAATAAAAGATATCATATCAAATAAATTGAGGCAATTAGATGACGGCAATGGTCAATCTTTACCAATTGTTCACCCCGCTGCTATTCAATTGTGCTCTAAGAAATCAGCTGTTAGTACAGGTGATTTGAGGAAAGCATTTGACATAATGCATAGATCAATTCAGTTGGTCGAAGAATTGACAATGAATAAATTGTCTTTAGAAGAATTCAATAAATTGACAATTGAAGACGCACCAAAGGTTATGATTTCTCAAGTTGCCAAGATTTGTAATAATTCATTCAATTCTAATTTTAATGATAAATTGAAACAATTAAATCTACAAAATAAGACTATCTTATGTTCATTGATTAAATACGAAGAAATCATGCAGTTAGAAAACAAAAAGAGAGCTTTTAGTATCAAAGAAAAATCATCTGTCAATTCATTTTATGAATTTTATTCAACCCGTTTGAACATAGATAAAATGATTGGAACTTTGAGAAAAGATGATTTCCTTGAAGTCTTAAATGGATTGGAGTCAAATTCATTAATTAGCATAAGTACATCATCTTTGGTCACCAAGAGTAAGAAAAATATAGGATTGAAGCGAAACGGTAACGTTGGTCACTTGGCTATATCTTCAAGCATTCCGAAGTTAGAAGTCTTGAAAATAATTGATGATATTGGAGTCTTGAAGAAAATTCTGGGTTATAATAATGAAATGGTTCAAAGTGATTTTTAAAATGAAAAAGAGAACAAGTGACATTAGGGGTGGCCCTTGTCATTTTTGTAAATTAGTTTGCAATTCAAATCGAGTTTGCTGTATAGAAAATAATAAATAATAAATAATAAATAATAAATAATAAATAACAAATAATAAATAATAAATAATAAATAATTACTAAAGTAGCTATATGATAGATTTATTTGTACCTTTGCATTAATCAATAATTTCCAAAGAGTAGCTTATCAAGAGTAATTACTCTTATAACAAATATATAATGAAAGAGAAAACAAAGAGGTATAATCTCGAGAGGAACTAAATATATAAACTAAAAACGCACTTGTATAGATTGAATATGAAATGAAATCAACTTACAACAGGAAAAAACTCACAGAGTCTCCTTTGCAACGAATATACTAAACATTGTCATCATTCCTTTTATAGGTTGCCTTTTCCATTGGAATACCTTCTTCAATTTCTTTTTTCAATTTGTCGGCATAATTAGTAGGGTGGATAGGATTTGTCCAACCTGATTCAGCATCATAATCCTTGAGGAAATGAGCAAATGGATAGCTAGGTAATGTCTTTACTGGCGTATCTTCAGTAATCAATCCTTTATCAATTTGCATTTGAACTAGCGAATCTAAGTATGGCAAAATGTGATCTCTAAAACTATCAAAATTCTTATACTTGATTATACCCTCTGGAGCTTCATAAATAATCTTTCTAATCAATGAAGGAATTAATGGTTCATCTTTCAATTCTTCAAGAGAGTAGAAAACAGGATGGTTTGTGAAAATGATGGCTTGACTCTTAGGCAATCTTCTTAAAGTTTGTCTTTCAACTCTCACATTGAACTCAGTTGGCTCGACATCGGAACTAACTTTATCACCAGCTTGTAACGCATAAACATTATTTAATAATAATCTATGATCCCATGATATATACCATGATGCTCTTTCAACTAAATCAGCAGGTGACATCTTAGCAAACCATTTTTCCATTGATGGTTTGAGTTTAGTTTCGTAATAAGGGACTTCGGTATGGATGACATCTAAAGTTCTACCTAATTTGTACTTAATACCGAATGAACCACCTGGGAATGGAACTGCAGCCGCCACTAATCTATGGACACCATCTTCACCTTTCAAAACAATATAGAAATCTTCTTTTGCCATTTTGGAAACATAAACCAAAGGATGTTCTTTCAATGGTAAGCTGAAATCCAAGATTTCGTTAGTAATTTCATTTTTAACATGAACTCCATCATCTTCAGATGTGAATAGTAATGGGTATCTTTTGGTCATTTGATTCTTAACCATTTCCATCAATTCCAGGCAGGCTTCTTCAGACCCTGGTAGCCATCCAATGTTATCAGAACCATAAGTATGATAAACTCTTTCCTTCTCCTTTATGTAATCATAGTAATATTTATCCATGTCTAACCAGTTATTGACATCTAATTTGAAAATTGACATAGTTTGATGATAAGGAAATCTGAATGGTCTCCAAGGTCTGTCATCTCTGGTCTTTACTTGTTCTGGGGTGATATATAAAGGCGTTGGTTCTGGTGGTGGCGTATTTAAATCTGAATGATATTTTCCTTTTTTTGGAACAGGTTTTCTTGATTCTTTTTTAAATAAAGCAGAGATATAATCTCTTGATAGGTATAAAGTGACGCCAACTGCACCACCTGCTCCAAGTAAGTAGTAGAAGTCTGATTGTCCCATGATAGATGTGGAAAACTGTGGGTTCGACGTAGCTATTTATTTCTATACAGATATTTGATCTATCGAGCTCTGGTAGCCAGATGATAAGGATAATTTTAATTCTGTATAGTGGTAATCGATAGTGTATATAACGACTCTATTGTTTAACTGAAAAAATTCAAAATTTCACACTCATTAATCACCACTCAACAGAAAAAACAGACAAGGAGTGGATGGTTCTATATATATACTATATCATCAAGGTACAAGAACCAAGCACACCTTTTATTACCTTCCGTATCTCTGTGGAATAGATACCCTAATCCGACTTCCTAAAAGGGTAAAAAGATGAGAAGATAGCTGTTAGTATGAGGTGCGAGGTGTAATGTAAACAGACTGCTTTTAATTACTCGATCTGCCAGGAATTGAGATGACGATGAGGTGGTTGCAGTTAAGTGTATATAGAAGAGTGTATTAATAGTGTTATAGTAATACATCGCTGTTGTACGTAATAATAAAACTGGAGGCAGATTGAGTCAGTATCAACAAAAAACAAAAACAACAAACAATTGGATACGAATACCCAATATTGTCTAGTTCTCCCTTAAGAGTCAATATTATTGTAGGATTTTCAATTCAGCAATTTTTTCTACATCACTCATGTAATTGAATTGAAATGGTCTGATTTAATTTGTAAATGTTGGGACTGGTTCCACTATTTAACTTTATTCGTCGATAATGGACTTTGTTTAGAAATGTTGTTTGTTTTTACGAGACTTTTCAGTGTTTAGTGCTAATACTAACTACAATTGAAATCCCCATCGCTTTAAAATTCGAATGGTGTCGATAAACACTGTACAGTGTATAGTATTATATTCATGTCGTTGTCCCTGTTTTATTGGTTAGTGACTGGTTACTAATCAAAAAAAACAGTCGGACTAAGTATTGTCTGATCGCAGATATACAGTCTATTTGCAAAATAAAAGGATTTTCTTGGAGGCACAGGGCAGCCAAGAGTAAAGGTCATTAATTGTCAAAACCTCCACTCAAATCACTAAAACCTCCATTTGAATTCATAACACCGTTTAGCAAATCTTCGCCAAATAGAACATCCATTAACTCAGAGTCGAACAATGTATTCAAAGCATCGTTTAAAGTCGGTGTTGAAGGACTTGGTTGGGAATTAGTATTGTTATCATTGGCACTGCTGGAATTTGACTGATTGTCTCTTGGCTCAAATGCAGCTTGTGTGTCAGAAGGAAGTTGTAAATTGAGTTCAGAAGATGGAAGCTGTGAGTGTGCTTTTTTCAAAAGCTCCATATTATCTAGTTGTCCTTGATTCTGATTCTGGTGATTATCGTGTGACGGGTGCTGTGTGAGTGTTCCCAGAGTTGGTAAATTCACATTAGACGATTTTCGACTGAAATCTTGAAATAATGAATTATAGTTTCTGTCTATAGTTTGTGGCATTTGAAGAGAGGCAGATGGATTTGTAGGTGTAGTATTGTTCAAAGATTGAGATTGAAGTAAGTTGGTCAGATCAACTCTGCTCACATCTGCTGAAGCTAATGTTGATTTTTCGATTGTTGGACGAGTTTGTGTAGATACAGAGGTGGTCGAAATGGGAGGAATTCGGATGCTTTTTTGGAGGGAGTCGTTCTTTGGGGTAAATTCAATAGTGGTTAAATTTTCAGCATTATTAAACTTGTCATTGGAATTCTGTAGTTTATCTGTTTCAAGTAATGGCCTTTTCCTTTTCAATACATTAGTGCCCGCTGCTGTTGCTGGAACGGTGGATTGTTTAGTTCTGACGTTGATCATGTTTAGTTTTCTATAATAACCTGGTATGCCTCCATTGACACTAGTTTTCCCACTTTCATTACGATCTTCAATTTTTTTGGCATTACTTGGTCTTGCATTGAATTCCTTAACTAGAACTTGTATGATACCTAAATCCTCTAATAAAGTTTCAATTATATCACTAATACGGCGCATTGTACCATCGATTTTGGATAGATTATTTAATATTAACTTTCTGATCAAATTTATTGCATGGTACAAAGTTGGTAAATTAATATTATGCTCTTTATCAAGGTATTCTAAATCAACTACTGACCTCATTTTCTTGGAGTTTGTATTTGAACTTTTTAATAAAATGTAAGTTAAAGTTAAAATCATTATAGCATTGTAAGAATAAAAAACATCGTAATATAATGTACCATTGAAAAATCCATTCGAATCTGTGTATGTGACAATTTCTGCAGTCATACAAGAAGATTTTATACCATGAACTAATAATGACATTATTGGATCATCTCTTGAAATCATGAATTTCTGGGTGTTAACAATATGTAAAAACATTGGTAATGTTAAAGTTATAAAATAATAATGATATTGGATATGAAGCTTAGGTTTATATCTTCTAATAGGTAATGATTTATAATCTTTCCAAGACTCGGGCAAATTTCCCCAAAATTGTTCTAGACATTTTTGGAATGTCAATGTTTTTTCAACGCAAGTTAATGAAAATGGTTCCTTTTGAGATCTTTTCTTATTATCCAAGATTTGAAATATAATTTTAGTTAATTTACAACTTTGGAAATAATAGATTTTAAATAATTCGTCATTTTGATCAATCAAGTTCGGAAGATCGATATCAATCTCTTCCCATGGAATAGCGCTCGCTCTACCAAATGAACAACACAACGTCGTTTCTGTTTTAGTTAGTGACCACATTATTCTTTTCATTTCATCTGCTTTTTCGTCATTAAACTTATCAACAATGAATCTACGGTGTAAGCCTAGACTTTTGGATTGAATTGCCGCCATTTGAACCAAACAATATCCACTTTCTCTAACTTTGATACTTGAAAGATAGACTGAAAATAGGATCAATAATCTAATTCCATCAATATTTGGGGTTAATACTATATCGGATAATGATAATTTAATGATATCAATGTATCTCCCAACTAATTCATTGCCTAACTCCGCATCTCTTGGTAAACTTTGAGGATCTGAGTATTGCTGAAATCTTCTGCCCAAGATCCAAACCATATAAATACAACAAATCTCAGAACTACTAACTTTCAATGGAGTTGAAGTTGGGGTATTTGTACCTGTATTTTTACCTGATGATGCTTCCGTATTTGAAATCTCTTCCCAAAAGATATCATACTTGTCTTGAAATTTTGATTCTATAAAAATAAAATAATAGGGATGAACTTTTTCGAAAAATGTATTGACATAGACATCAGCTTCCTTTTTCTTTAGTAAATTAATTAATGGGAATCTATTAACATTCATTGTATCCAAATTGTATAGATGGGTCGGGTGTTGATAGACAGGTTCATTTTCAGAAGTTATGGTTTGAACAGAACTATCTCTGATATCTTGTGTTGAGGTAGGAGGTTTTAAATTGAATGATCTCTTAATGATAATATCACAAAGTCCACTTAATAAAGACGCACTACCATAATTTCCAATAAAATGAGTGTGACCAAATCTGTCCATAATTAATCTTTCACTGTCATAGTTTGAATTTGCTTTGATTTTAATGTTTGGTGGTAATTTATTGATAAGCGATTTGGTAGTCTCAGTGTTACCATTTGTTTTTATTGTATTCTTTTCATTACTATTTGGTCCCTGTGAAGGTTTATCTATTTCCGTTAATTTTTCTTGTGTGACATCTTCTTGTATTTGATCAACTTCTCTTTTAACAGTAGTTGAATCATAATCATCTCGAACGCTGTCAGATAAACTTGTCAAACTTGATAAACCTTGGATATCATCATCCTCGGCAGAATCCAACGAAGGCATTTCAAATTTGAAAGACTTCCCTAGCTGCATCAATTCTTCAATGTTATAAACATCTTTATCAGGAAACAAACCAGTTACTAATGCTAATAAGCATTTATAATGTAAAGCTATATTCTCGATAGGACCATAAAACCGTTTCTTTCTAGGTATTGAAGTAGTACAAGAAACCCCAGCTTTTGAACATTGAACACATGGTGTTATGTTGTCATATTTCAGGTCATTATTTTGGAGTCTCTTACACTTTGTCTTTCTTAATTTGCATCGATCACAAGAAAACAAAGCCCTTTTTCTGCTTTCGGCAGGGACTATTCTTCTCTTTGATTGAAGTTTGGGAAGAGTATGGGTTTGTGAGTGATGATGATGGGGGTTGGAACCTGTAGCAGAAGGAGACAACGACATTTCCTCTATATCCACTGTTGATGTAATAATTCTTCCGGTTACTGCCAGCCCTATAATAATAATAATAATAATAACAATAACAATAATAACAGCAACTCCTAAGTTTTGACCATCATCATCTTCATCCGATAATAACCAAAGGGCCCCCAACGGCCTAAACAAGAAATTTCAAATCATCTTCAAATGAATCATTGTGTACATGATCAGCACAGCCCTGTCCAGCCCTGCCCAATTACTTTAATAATAATAATTTAATATATTATAAACAATCGATAAATGATAATTGACTTGACAAAAGATTGATCGCTTGATATTTATAGGTATCTGTAAGTGGTGGTTATCAGGGTTATCATCTGTTGTTGTTGATCTGTTGTTGTTAATCTGTTCATTGACCAGATTTCCTATCATGCCCTCGGTTCATTCTTACAAAGGAGCAACGGTGTCCTCTTCCGTCATCAACACAATAAACACAATCATAGGTTCAGGTTTACTTGTATTACCATATGCGTTTCGAACAGATTCAATAGTATTTGGTTCTTTGATATTAATTATAGCCTCAATAACAAATAGTTATGGTTTATATTTACAAGGATTATCTGCCAAATTTTTGAAAGAAGGACAGGCTACTTTTTTTAATGTTTGTATGATCACTTATCCCAAATTAAGCGTTTTATTTGATATTGGTATAGCCTTACAAACATTTGGTGTTGATATATCTTATCTTGTACTAACAGGAGATTTGATGCCTTTGGTCTTGCCTATTCCGAATTTAACCCATGATCAGATGAGAACATTTTATATACTTTTATCAACTTTGATTACTGTTCCTTTATCATTTTTGAAAAAACTAGATAGTTTGAAATATGCATCAATTGTTTCATTAACTGCTATTGGTTATTTGGTTTTACTAGTTTATGGAAATTATATTTATGGGGTGATTAATAATTTTGATAATATTCCAATTGATAAAAGAGGTTCTATTTCTTATTTTAAACCTCAAGGTTTTAAACCAATTTTCAAAACTTTAGCGATTATTGTCTTGGCTTATACTTGTCCAAATCAATTTAGTATAATTTCAGAGTTAGAAAAACCTACAATCAATAGAATTTCCAAAATCATTGTTATATCATCATCTATAACAACTATATTATTCTTAAGTGTTGCGTTAACGGGCTATTTGACATTTGGTGATACATTGAGTGGTAATATTATATTAGTTTATGATGATACATTTATAACTAAATTGGGTAGAGCTTTGTTGGTATTGATGGTTTTATTGTCATATCCATTAATGTTCCATCCTTCAAGAATATCTGCTAATAATATATATCATACGATATCTGAAGATTTGATAGAAAGGTTCAACAATATAAAATATAAAATGCAACAAGAACGAGAACCAGCTTTAACTATTCATTATCATACTGAAGAATCACCAATTTTTGTTACACCACCTGCTGTTGAAGAATGTCCTCCTGAAGAACGTACTACTGGTTATCCATTTGATTCAGCTGGTACTAGCAATGATGAAACTGATAATATCAATTATAGTCCAAACGAGGACGATGAAGAAACAAATCTGTTAACAACAACTAAATCATCCATTTCGATTACAACAATTACATCGCCTTCTGTCCCATTAACTGACTTCCGTTTCAAATGTCTAACTATTTTCCTTCTTGTCTTGTCTTATGCAATAGCATTGAATCTCCATTCATTTGAATTGATACTATCATTAGTTGGATCCACGGGTGGAGTCTTGATATCATTTGTGTTGCCAGGATTTTACGGATACAAATTAATAAATACTAATGATCCAGATTTACTCGATAGTTTAGTGTTGTATTCACCATTGGACTGTAATAAGAAAGCATTCAAGTCTTCGATTTTGAAAACATTGTCCTTATTGTTGATTATTTGGGGATTCGTTGTTATGATTATTTGTCTTTACGCTACATTAGTTGATTGAATTTGGTGTGGTGTGGTGTGGTGTACTATTGCGGTTACTGTTTGATGTTGATAATTATGTGGATGGATCTATTTGACTGGTTCATAAGATCTATATATTTATCTCTCCTATCTGCTATGTAATGTTCATTTTTTATAACTTCTGCCATAATTACTTTCTACCAGTACATAAATGTAAAATCATACCTTCTATATGTCACTACAAAATGTATATGGAACACGTCCACTAGAGACATTCAGTTGATGTAGAAATAGAAATCAATTGAACAGCAAGTAAAAAAAGTATGAGATGGTATGGGGTATATATCTATATATAAAAAATGGAAACATGGCTAACGAAAGCCTGGAATTATTTATGTTTTTCTTCTTCTTCATCTTCATCTTCATCTTCATCTTCATCTTCATCTTCATCTTCTTCGTCACTTCTAACATCATCTGCGCTACCCCCCTTTATTACATTCACAACAACCTTTAAGATCAAAGTCAGCCAAATTATAGTTAACACTTGCAAACCTCCTAACAACCACAACAACACTGGGATGGTCTTATCACTATAACATGTTTTATAATCCGAGATACCTAATTCAATGAAATGAGAACAAGTCCCATTCATGACCAATGATGCATTTTGGATAGCATGCCAAAAAACAAAGTTATAAACTCCATTTCTTAATATGATCCAACATATAACAAATAAAACAAATAAATAATCACAAATCGTTTCAAATCCACAATATTTTAACATTTTAGCAAGACTTAATAAAACATCACCTATATCCATTAAGATTAAGATCACATGACCAATATGAGTGAAATAATTTGCATATGAAGCAAAACATAATATAGATGTCATTATATGATGTGAAAACATTTGAATATAATCTTTTCTTTTTTCCTCTAAATTTAGTACAAAGATTTGTTGAATCCAACAAGCGGATTGAATCAAGTAATATGCTTTGAACAAAAATGTTAATTTATCATGAGGCCAATCTTGATAAATTTTATCCAAACTCCATTTATAATCTGAAACTAGATAAAGATAAAAGCCAAATGACCAAGAAATTGAATAGTAAAATAATGACCAACCTTGTTCTCTAAATCTTTGCATTGGTTTGAATTTGGTGATATTGAAATAAATTGCAATTGGTTTCAAGATATAAACTAGTAATGTACTTCTAATCAAAAGTGAATTTATAATTGAAAAAATCACTAGATAAAGATCATCAATACCAACATCATAAAACTTGGTATTTGGATAATTATATTGTAATTTGTAAAATTTGGTGAAAAATGGATTGAAAAATGATAATATGAATATACTTAAATCAAATAAAACAGTATATTTTATTAAAAAATGATCAGTTCTTTCACTTTTAATAATTTTGATCAATTCTTCATCTTGAATTGATTTTGATTCATTTGACTTGATGTTATTATTATCAAATTGATTGACCTCAGAATGTAATGAAGCTTTGTTGGAAGATCTTTTGAAAATTTCGGTTTGATTCAGTTTGAAACCAGTTGATTCGTCAAGCGTCATTTCTTGAATCTATATATATATATATATATATATTAATTGGAATGAAATGAAAAAAATAAATAAATAAATAAATAAATAATTAAGATAATAATGATGAGATATTATCACTTTAATGAAAGAATATGGTGAAAATACCCCCTTTTGAATTAGAACAGCAACCAAGAAAATCGAAGAAAAAAAAATGGGATGGAATGATTAGTACAAAAAATGCTTATGTGTACAAGTATGAAAACTGTGGAATAATCTGATATTTGTTATAGATCAATTCAATTCGATATCGATAACAAGGATTGTTTTGAGTTGTGTGTGTGTGTGTGTGTGTGTCTATGTGTGTGATATGCTGAAAGATATGGAGTGGGGATCACAAAAACAACTACTGAAAGACAAAAGAATAGTTAAAACTCCGTTTGATGATGCTAGTATTAATAAGATACAAGAAGAAAACGTTTGTGATAAGACAACAATTGAATTAGCTTCTTATATATTCAACATACAAATCAACAGTTGGCAAATCTTTTTTTTTATTCTTTTTTTTTTAATTTTTTCAAAAAAGAAAAAAAAAACACGCGCAGTTTCAAATGTTTATTTACTTAAATTTGTTCCAAATTATTTTGTTCATTTTCATTTAATTTAAGTAATTATTTATTTAGATACATTATTTAAACTACACATCATCATCATCTATTCAAATTCAACAACATATGATGAATACCATTCCTAATACTAATCTCATCGTATGAATTCCATGATTCATATAAAGTTAAGAGTTCTTGAACAGTTTCAATCAATTCATCCAAGTCGATATTTGAAACTGCTAAGAATGTAACAAAATTCTCTATTCTGTGATTAGTGAATGATTTAGTAGGGTTTGTAGTTGTGTTGGTTGGGGTAATGTTATTACTTGTTGATCGACTGATTCCCATTCCCATTCCTCCTACTCCCATTCCTCCTCCTCCTCCTCCTCCTCCTAGGCCACTCATTGAATATTTCCTTCCTTCATTGGTAGTAGTGGGTGTATTAATATTGGATGTGTTATTGTTCGTTGGATTATTAATGTCATTTAAATCGTTTCCCAAAACCAAGGTTAAATATAAAGAACCAATCGCTATGATATGAGGAGGAAATAATAAATGTAGATCGGTTATATAACTATCATTTATAATTGACCAACAACTTTGTAATTCATCTGTTGATAAATCTAATTTATTTTCATGGATTGGAGGGTTTTTCAATACTTTAATTATGTCTAATAAAGAATTATAAGGATGATGAATTATTAGATAACAATCCATCTCTTCAATCAAATAAAATTCAAATTCTGCTAATTTTGTTAAATCATTCGGTATAAATTCTGGCCAACAATTTCTTGCTTCTGATAATAAGGATCTAATATGTTGAGGGTTTTCTTCTATTTTACATGATATATAGATACATGTAGTTATTAATAAATAAATATTAATTTCTCTAATAGAAACTTTTAATAAGAATCTAGTTAAATAAATTTCAGCAGTTGCTAGTATTATCTGTCTTAAATTTAATTTTCTACCCAATTTGATAATTAATTGATGTAAATATATTCTCATATTTATATCATATTTGATTGAACTTGATTTATTATTAATACTATTAATCGAATTACTATATAACTGATTTTCCAATTGAGTAATATAATTTCTGGATTGAACCAATTCATCTCTTGTAAATTGCCATTTGTTTCTTTGGGATGATATCCAATAATTTGCTGACATTGTATTAGTTGTCCATCTGTATCTATCTATCTATCTATCTATCCATCTATCTATCTATCCTATCGTATCCACCAATCCACCGACCATATATCAACTTTCAACTTCTTCTATATACAATTAAATTATCTTTAAATAATTTTAATTAGCCACATCCGAGAATGGCTGAAATGTGAGGCTGGTGAATTGTGTGTTTACTTTTGTTACGTAATTTGCGACAGGCATTTTGTTGTTGTTGTTGTGGGTGGTTGTGGGTGGTAAGATAAGATAAGGGAAGGGAGTTTGTTTTTAACTATTAGTAGTTTTCATTTTCATTTTAATTTTTATTGTCTGATACCTTTATAGTAAGCTGCACAGGTGTGTAATTGAAAGAGTAATTAAAATTTGTTGAAAGAGATTTAGATACAACAGCTGACAAAGTAAGTGATTTGAATAATAATAATAATTGACTTGAACCACTTTGATTAACAAACACAACCAATAAATGTCGTCGTTTCATTGAACTATACTACGTTTCTATCATTATTACCTCTACTTTACTTATGCCTTCCTTCTTCTCCTTACCCTTCCCTTTCCCTTCCATTACAACTTAAAATCTCTGTTACATTGCTGTTGTTGTTATGTTGATAATTCTTGTTCCCACTATACACCTCGCACCACTCTCTCTTGAAAATTTTTTCTTCTTTTTTGTCTTTTGTATATTTTATTTCTATCACACTATATTTATTATTCTACTTTCTTTCTACTTTACTTTACTTCTCTTCTCTTCTCTTCTCTTCTCTTCTCTTCTCTTCTCTTTTTTTCTTTTGTTCTTCACGTTCATGGTCAAAGAATCATCTTTCAAGGATTTCAAAAGGAGACGTTTAGGTTACTATTCGACTCATATTCTAATTCTCCTTGGGGAAAGTCTCCGGCAATACATCGCAGGCGGAAACGTCTCGGTTAATTATAAAATTAACTAACAATTTTGTTTTTTTTTTTCTAAAAAAATTGGATTGATTCATTGAAGTCGTGATTGATTACTTGATAACGGTGAGAGGGCATTTGACATTTAGGTTATTTGGTAATCTTAGGATTGTTTGGATTGATCAATTGATTGACACTAGTAGCTTTTGATGGGATTAAGATGCGATAGGAATTCTCTAATCATATTTCTCCTTTTGTTTTGATTGTTTTGTTGTTCTTTGTTATCATTTTTTGTTTTCTTTGTTTGTTTTTTCCCCCCCATTCTTTGATAATAGGCGATATTGAAATTGGAAATCTGTCCATCCCGGACCATTGTCATGGTTTTCCAAATACAATATTTCTGTTAGTTTATCATTTAATGGTTTAAAAATAATCAATCAAGGAGTTGAAAAATGTGAAGGGTATTGAAATAATCATTCAAAATGGTTGAAAGTGAATTGTTATCTCTTTTTCGTTCTATTCTCCTATCGAAATTCTGTGTTTTTTTTCAATTGATTAATCTTTATTCTTAGAACCAGATTGACTCACTTGATTTATGTTCCGCCCATCGTTTTGTTTTTAAGATCATCAATTGGATCAACCCCTTTTTTTCTGAAAGATCAATTTTGTTTGAATTCGAGAAAGAGTGTATTTCGATACATTTTATTCTTTTTGAAAAAAATGATATTAGGAGCCATCTTATTATCATTTTATTCTGCATTGGATTTTTTTCGAAATCATTAAACCATAGTTATGATGATTACCAAAAGAGAGTCAATCTATCATTTATTTGTTGGATTGTTTTGCTTTCTTTTGGTAACCCAATGGAGCTCACTCTTGATTCCATGAACGCCACCCCCCCCCCTTTTTTTTTTATTCAAATTCATAGTTTGTTTTGTGTTAAAGCACAAGCATTGTCAAAGGTGCCAAACTATCATTCGTTTTCCTTATTTTCATTCGGTTTATCTTTACTAGACTTCAAGTGTGTTTAGAAATATCGCACTTGAATATTTCTGATCTATTCAGTCGAATAGACTTACTTGAAGTTTAGATAAACTAACATCAATTCATTCATTCATTCATTCACTCACTCACCAGACTTATATGATGAGATTCGTTTAATAGAGTCAAGCTCGTAGTTTCCAAAGGAAACGTGGACGATACATTAAACAACCTTTATAAGGATTTCTGATTTGTTTTCAATTGAGTGATTGAATTGTATATATATATATAAGGTTACTACTACCTTGTTTATAACTTTTTATAATCAATATAGCCTGTATACACTTATAATATCACATAACGTAGCCTTATTAGTTTCGATAAAAAGCGGTAATAGTAATTAAGTACTAAAACTATAATAATGATGAGGTACTAATACAACTAAAGAAGAGAAGAAGGGGGATTAAAATCCAAAAAACAAAAAAAAGAAAAAAGAAAAAAGAAAATTCAAACAAACTCCAAAATGTTAAAAACAACAGACGATGAAAGCACACACATAAAGTAAAACATAGCATAGCTTCTATAAAGCGAATAAACAAGCAAACAAGTAGAAACAAAACGAAATAGAACAACAAAAGAAGTAACGAATAACAAGTGAAATCAATGACAAATCACATCCCACGAAAAATCTAACAATATTATTAGCCCAAAAAAAATTATGATCCCCAATGATCAGTCAACGAACTATCATCAGGATCATGACTGATCAATTCTAAGAAATACAATAACAACACCACAAATATATTAATCCAATTCCAAAATTGCCATGGATGAACAGATCCACTTGATGTATCTATATTCAATCCAGATGACGATATAACAGCTGCCGATTTACCACCAGTTAACCACGATGAAACAATAGCTGTTGTTGTGGTCGATAATAAAGATGATGATACTGAGCATGTTGGCGAAGATATTTGAGAAGCTGTTAGTTGGAGTTTATCATTAACCCAATTCCAGAGATGATTTTGTGTATCTAGCTCATCTATGTATTGAATCATTAAGTTTGTATAAACCGCAATGATAATACATGGAGAATATAAATAGATCAATCTGCTTCCAGCAGATTGATTTTTCTTTTTCTTTCTGATTATTTTATTAGGATTTGAATTATTTGGAATATTGAATATACTATTAGTAATATTAGAACTATCATTAAAATTCTCATTATCATTATCGGTTATGGATTTCAATTCTTTCAATTTTAAACTTTTTGGACTTGGGGATGAAGGGGTCGATAAAGGAGATGGAGAATTGGATGATTTTTGAATCGGTGGTTGTAAAATTGGTATGATTTTAGTGGCAGCAAAGAAAACACAAATTCTATATGCCAATTGAATCAAGATTGAAAACGTTAGATTGCTAATTGAAATTTTCAAAAAATCCCATAATGATTCAAAAGATTTTGGAAAATTTTCAGTTATAAATTTAAGTAGTACATTTATAACAAATTCTTTAACTTTTAAATAAATTAATAATAATTTATCTCTTGTTGTTGATTTTGTTAAAAATTTATCGTAAATAAAATCAATTAATCCTTGACCTGTTTTGAAATTTTTGAAAGTTATATGAATTGAATTTAAAAATTCTTTATTTAATGAATTTGCTTGATAGTCAATATTTTTAAATTCATTCATTATAAATTTTAATAACATATTGAAATTTCTTTCTGATAATTCTGGGAATAATTCATAACAACATTTGATTATATATGCACACATCAATGAACATTCTAATGGTGATGCTTTGCCTGAATAAATTCCAAATATTATAATAAAAAATGTACACGTGAATACCGAACCTAATAAAGATGCAGAAATTAATCCAACCTGTTGTAAATCAATTGGAGAAACATATATTTTAACAAAGAAATAAAAACAAGATGATAATATACATGCACTTGTAATTAAATTAACAATTGACCATGAATCAGATTTATATTTAATCAAATATTGCGACATTTGTCCTAATGCTTGAATTGATAATAACGAACAAAAGCCTTCTAATATTGTGAAAAGTGGAGTTGAATTCATCAAAAATAACTTCCATCCTTCTATTATGAAATTCCACCATATTTTTTTAAACAAAGAATTAACATTGTAATCATCTGAATTCGTGAAAATTGTTAAAAAAATCGATAATAAACTTGGTAGTAACAAATGTTGTAGATAGTACAAAAATGATGATATTATTCTATGATACTGTAAAACTCTCAAAGTTGCTAATGAAAAATATAATAATAATATCGTGATTGAAAAACTCAAACCACAATTAACACCACCGATTTCAAAACTCAATGGAATAGTTAAAATAATATAAAACAAATAAATTGATGCTAATAATATCCTTATCAATTGTGTGAAGCCATCGAGTATTTTCTTTTTACTTATTTTATTACCAACATGATTAGCTGAATTAGATGTGTTCAATACTCTCAAATTAGTACTAGATGATTTGGATGAGTTAGTTACAGAGTTTGATCGACTTGTAACAGGAGTGGTTTTTCGAATTATTGGAGAGCTCATATTTTCTTGTCGTGAATTTCGTGTAAGTCGATATAATGATTTGATTTGATATGATATGTTAGGTGTAAACAACAGTCCTGCTGTGATTTCAAAATGTTGGAGTTTGAGTTTGAGTGTGATTTGATGATACTAGAAATGAATTAATCGGTTGATTATCAACTTTCATTTCCCATATATCATTTAACAACAATCAAATGAAACAAAAGTACAAAATCCTCTTGTCTTTACAAACTGCACTCTAAATTTTTGTCGTCTTTTACTTTTTTGTTTAATCCACTGCCAAAAAAAAAAAAAAAATAAAAAAAAAAAATTTGATAATTATTTTGAATTTTGAATTTTGATACTTATTTCAGATTTTTTAAGGATTTAGATTTATATATTACATTACATTTCCTGGAATTCACATACATCACACATTACCCGTAATACATTTTTAATTGATATGCCAGCTAGTGATTTTAGGAAAGACCGAAGAAAACGACAAAAACAAGCAGTTCCAGAGATTGATTCGGCTGTCTCCACTGCTACTAAGAAAGTTTCTAAGAAGACTAAATTCGGTAGAAAAGAACAAAGAACAGTTACCAGAACATCAAGAAGGGATAACAATCATATAAATCCCGATGATGATCAAGAGGATAATGGCAGTGGTGTAGAAGAAGATGGTGAAGACGCAGGAGAGGTTAATAATATCAATCCATATAATCAAGATGGTGGTGATTCTAGCAATGAGAATAATAAGGCATATAATGCATTATTGACTTTGTTACAAAGTGATCATCCTGATGAAACCCACTCAAAACGACAAAAAACATCAAAGCATATTGAACCAACGGAAGATTCCGAAGTTTTGGAAGAGATTAATAATATAGAAGATGAAGATCATGAAGACGAAGAAGAAGATAAGATAACTAAAGAGGAAAAGGAGCAAGATGATGAAGATAATCAAAATATGTTTGATTCATTCAATTTGCATTTCAATGATGAAGAAAAAATTGCATCATTAATAAATGAATTCGAATCTTCGAATTCCAGAAATGATAAGAAATTGTTAAAGTTATCAAATCGTGTTCAATTAACAGATAAACAATTTAAATACATTAAACTTGACTATAGATTTGATTTACCGTCATCAAGTAAAGAAATCCCCAAGAGACCTATGAAGTTGCATCAAGCCTTGAATTCACATAATATCAAACCTAAAATCTTCAATAATTTAGAAAAGTTGAATCCAACGACTCAATTAGAATTAGAATTAGTTGATTCATTATTCTCTTATCAAAATGTGAATTTTCAATATCATCAATTACCAACTGAATTAATCAGAAATTATCAAAAAATTTATGCATTGCATTGTCTCAATCATATTTTCAAGACAAGAGATAGAGTGATGAATAATACCGAAAAGAAGAATTCAATACAGAAGCAAATTGAACAAGGATCAATTAAACCTGAAGATGAACCTGAATTTCGTGATCAAGGATATACTAGACCTAAAGTGTTGATCTTATTACCTACAAGACATTCTGCATGGGAAGTGGTAAATTATATTATTGAATTATCTGGAATAACTTCTATTGAAAATAAGTCTAAATTCAAAGAACAATACTTTGATGAATTTGATGTCAATGAATTGAATCATAAAAAACCCACTGATTTTAAGGAATTTTTCAAAGGTAATTCAAATGATTTTTTCTGTTTGGGTTTGAAATTAACTAGAAAAACATTAAAATTGTATTCTTCATATAATCAATCTGATATTATTATTGCATCCCCATTAGGTTTAAAAATGACATTAGAGAAGTTGAAATCAGCTAATTTGAAAAACAAAAGAAAAGTCAACAAAGTTACAGTTGATTTTTTGAGTTCAATTGAAATTGCAATAATGGATAAATCAAATGGATTAATAATGCAAAACTGGGATCATGTTAATGAAATATTAACGAAATATTTGAATCGTCCACCTAAGGATTTCAATGAATTTAAAGTTGATTTCAGTAGAATTAGAATGTGGTCAATTAATGATCAATACAAATATATTACACAAATTGTCACATTCAATAAGTATACAACACCAGAATTGAATAATCTAGTTATGAATAATATAAAAGTATCGAATAATTTATTAAATGGTACATCAATTTTCAAACCAATTATTCAAGATACTGAGACTGAAATAAACAAATTCAAATATAAATTAATCAAAACAGGATTGATTAATAATAACGTTCGATTGAAACAAATATTTATGAGATTTGATATTGATTCGATAATTGAAGAACCTAATTATAGATTCAATTATTTCAAAAACGTGACACTACCTCAAGTTTTAAATAAAGCATCATATGACACTGGAACATTGATTTATATTCCATCATATATTGATTACATTAGAATCAAGAATTATTTAAAAGAAGAAACAACCATTCCATTTGTTAATATTGATGAATACTCAACACAGGCAGAATTAACTAGAAATAGAGCATTCTTTGCAAAAGGTTATAATAATGCTAAAATAATGTTATATACAGAAAGATTACATTTTTATAAAAGATTTGATATCAAGGGAGTTAAAAATGTCATATTTTATGGATTGCCATCAGATTCGGAATTTTATTCCCAAGTTTTAAATTTCATAATTGATAACAAAATCAGAATCGATTTGAACAATTCTAAATTACAATTATTACCTGATGATGAAAACAAACCTGAAGTTGAAGATGAAATCGATTTGAATCTAAGTATGGTTAGAATCATGTTTAGTAAGATTGATGTATTGAAATTGGAAAAAATCGTTGGATTGAAGTTATCTGGTGTTTTGATCAATGGTGAAAATGAAATGAATGAATTTAACTAGCATTAATCGCCGTGTAACCTTTTTTTTATATAGACATAGAAAATAAAATTAATATTATTAAATTATTGATTGATATAACAATTAGTAAAATCACAGGGGGCCCTTGGCCCTTGGCCCTTTTTTTTTTCTTAAACAACTCCAATTAACTGCTTAATAGCAATGAAAAAACAACATAATGACACATAAGGACTCATTCTTTCCCCAACTCTAGCAAATTTCCAAAAAACACCAAATACACCAGTTTTGTTTTTATCTAATATAGCTGGCCATGCTGAATGTACATATGTGGATGTACATATCAATAGTAATATGACTTGCAATAAGGATGTGAAGTTAAATAATGCAGACTTGATAAGGAGTTGAGACGGTTAGTTAGTATGATGAAGGAGATGAAAGAGTTAACAATGAAAGAAATAGAACGTACCATAATGAGGAAAAAGTTACAAGATCGAGATCTATAACAATAATGATCGATCTCTTCAATTGAATTTGTAACCAACTAATTTTGAATAAACCAATAATATCATCATGGAAATAACTTAACCTAAATTTAAACAAACTAAAATAAAAATATAAGAAAATATTGATCAAAATAGTAATTGTGTATACACATCCTTACATCCCGTCTTTAATTGAAGTTTATAACTATCTTCTTCTTTGAAATGATGTTAATGATGATGATGAAGAAGATGATGTTAATTTTGATGATTTATAAAAAGGTTATTGATGGGTCGGATCATCATCATATATTTCATAACCAATCATTCTTGTTTGCCATTTCCCTCTTCAATTTAAAGTTCTCACTTCTATTCACTCATTCATTGATTCCATTTGCTCAATACAACCTTTCCTCCCCCCGAAATTGAATTGATATTTTGGCCTTTATCCTTTCAACACAACACCACAAGGTCAACTTAGACACTGTCTTGTCACATACTAAAAGATAGATAACGATGGCCGAACAAGAACAAGATGAGATATTTGAATTTGAACAAGCTTACGACGAAGAATTCAACAATGAATCCCGTTTATTAAGTGGTGAACATGCTATTAATTTGATAAATCATCATAATGACAATTACATAACAACATTGATTTCCCAATCGAATAGGAAAGAAAGTCTTCGACGTGGCAAATTACAATCAATTTCGGGTTCTAATGGGAACGGAAATTCAAGATCATCTTCTTCATCAGTGACGAAAATAGCTAATTCGATTCTCCCGACTTTATCAAATGATGGTGTTGGTGGTGTGCGAGCCTCAAATATCACCACAGATAATGATGATATAAATACTTCGATACAGTATGAAAATAAGATAGGAGTGGATGAAGAAGATTTGGATGAAGATGACTTATATGATAAATTTATTCCTACAGATCCAGAAAAGATTAAGCAATATCAAAAATATAATCAAAATGGAGCAGAAATTGATTCAAGTACCGATTATTTAATGACGGTACCAACTTCTGAAATCGATATAGATGATTCAAATATTTCACAAATAAACAATTCAACAATAATAAATTTAAAAGAATTATCACCACCTGAGAATTTTTCACCTGTTTGTGGATTAATTTATAGATCATCATTTCCAAGAATTGAAAATTTTCAATTTTTATCAAAATTAAAATTAAAATCAATTTTATGTCTTATACCAGAAGAATATCCAATTGAAAATATTGATTTTTTACAAAAAAATAATATTCAATTTTATCAAATTGGTTTAAGTGGTAATAAAGAACCATTTGTTAAAATTAAACCCAATTTAGTTAATGATGCATTAAAAATAATAACGAATCCAGAAAATCATCCAATTTTAATTCATTGTAATAGAGGTAAACATAGAACAGGATGTTTAGTTGGATGTATTAGAAAATTACAAAAATGGTCATTAAGTATGATTTTTGATGAATATAGAAAATTTGCTTATCCTAAGGAAAGACCATTAGATCAACAATTTATTGAAATGTTTGATGATGGAGAAATTCAACAATTTGCTTTGAAGAATGATTGGCTACCTTTGAAATGGTAAAAAAATGGTTTGATTTGGTTTTGTCCATACATTGATGATTATTATCTTTATTATATAAACAAAATAGATACAAAAAAAAAAATTTACATGAATATACCGCATAAATGATAGAAAATCGCAATGAAAGAATGATGGAAAAGAAGCACATAGTAAATTAAAAAACATAAAGTTAGTAAAAACCGAAAAACCGACCACCATAAGCAGTTGTATTTGCTAAAGCACCAATAACTAATAATTTAGGATACAATAATCTCCAATTATAAAATGATTTTCTTGTATTAACTAACAGATACAAAAAACTCCAAGCACTTATCAATCCAGCACCATTAATAGGATCATTATCAAATGTTAAAAATCCACCTAATCCAACAGCACCACCAAATAATAAAGAAGATAATGTAGATGGGAATGGAGTAATTGGTTTACTTGATTTTTTAAAAATTGATGATTTAAAACTAGAAGAAGAAGATGAAGATGAAATTGTTGATGGATTTATCAATTGAGGATTAGCTTTATTTGAATTCAATGTTGTACCTATTAAAGCTGTTGAAAAAGTCCATGCTGGGATAGGAGAATTGGATAGATCATACAAAGATTGTCTTAAAGAAGGTTTGATAGGCAATTGATCTGACATTTTTGTATGTATGTAATTATGACAATTGATAAATAATAATGAATTAATAATATTAATTGGTTAAGTAAAAGATATAACTTATTTTTGTATTCTTTCAAACAAAACATGTTCATATCAAAATAAGTTAACAGAGCAATCAAAATATTTTTGTGTGTATAGTTTTAATTTTAAAAGCCGAGCCGAATCGAATCGAGTCAAGTCAAGTCGAGCCGCTTTAACGTTAATTAATTAAACTAATTTTGTACTGTAATAAATAAAATATATTTCATTTCCTAATATACACTTAATAATCAAAAAAGATTATAAAACAAATAATAATAATAATGAGAAGAAGAAGAGAAGAATTAATTAATGATAAATTAATTGAAATTTAAGATCTTTCACCTCTTAATCTTCTAGCTAATTGAATATCTTTCTTTTGAATAGTAACTCTCTTAGCATGAATAGCACATAAATTAGTATCTTCGAATAAAGAAACTAAATAAGCTTCAACAGATTCTTGTAAAGCACCAATAGCAGAAGATTGGAATCTTAAATCAGTCTTGAAATCTTGAGCAATTTCTCTAACTAATCTTTGGAAAGGTAATTTTCTAATTAATAATTCAGTAGATTTTTGGAATCTTCTAATTTCTCTTAAAGCAACAGTACCTGGCTTATATCTATGAGGTTTCTTAACACCACCAGTTGTTGGAGCAGATTTTCTAGCGGCTTTAGAAGCCAATTGTTTTCTTGGAGCCTTACCACCGGTAGACTTTCTTGCTGTTTGTTTAGTTCTAGCCATTTTTGTATATATATATAAAAAAGATATATGGAATTACTTAGAATAGAAATTAAAAGAAATAAACAAATACAACAAAGAAAAAAAAACAACACATAATAATAGTAAACAATAAAGGAATTACCTCTCCTTATATAATACTAAACAAAAACACATAAATAAATAAACAAATAAATAAACAATTATTATTACGTAACACAATTATTTCATTTACTTTCTCTTCCCCGTGCATATATTTACTCCATGTTTCACGTAAATTTCAGAACACCAAATCGCGACTTTTTTTTTTTTTGACCCCCCCAGGGGATGGGAGTGGGATGGGGGAGTGTGCGAATATTTACGTGGTTGTGGTGTAAATCCCAGCACTAGCACTAGCACTAGCACTAGCACGCGCTTCTGCTGGCCGTGCCGTGTATATTTTTACTCCCTGGATTCAGCACGACACAACACGATACGATACGATACGTGGTGGGCGGCGGGGGACTGAATTTTCAGATCTCAAAATTCAGATCTGTAAACAAACAATTGAAAAACAAAAACAATCAACACTTATATATAAAGAAGACTGATTCCTTACTTGTTATCAAATTTTTTTTAACGATAAATCTCATCTTATAATTCTTCTTTTCTTTTTTTCCCCTTCCTCTCCTTTATTATAGTTTAATTATTCTTTTTTTACAAATATTCAATTTAATTTTTTTAACAGTTAAATTTTATATTTTCTAAAAAAACAAGAACAAAACAAACAAAAACAAAACAAATATACAAAAATGTCCGGTAGAGGTAAAGGTGGTAAAGGTCTAGGTAAAGGTGGTGCTAAGAGACATAGAAAGATTCTTAGAGATAATATTCAAGGTATCACAAAACCAGCAATTAGAAGATTAGCAAGAAGAGGTGGTGTTAAGAGAATTTCCGCTTTAATCTATGAAGAAGTTAGAGCTGTTTTAAAATCATTCTTAGAAAATGTTATCAGAGATGCTGTTACTTATACTGAACACGCAAAGAGAAAGACTGTTACTTCATTAGATGTTGTTTACGCTTTGAAGAGACAAGGTAGAACTTTGTATGGTTTCGGTGGTTAAAAAAAAAAATATATTAATCTTATTATTATTGTTCAATATTGGGTTGTATTATTTTATATCAGGTTCTCTTTTTCTAGTACTTAGCTTATTTATAAAATCTTGGTTTTTTGTATTTTTCAATCAAGATTTTAGTGTATATTATTATTAGTGTTTTTAAATAATTAATCAATTTATTTATTACCATTCCAAATAGCTTAGAGTAGGGTAATTAAGTATATGTGTGAGGCTCAGAAGCTTTTTTTTAATTGGCGCTAAATTCTTTGTTTCTGTTAAAAATATAAATTTGCACAGATTAAGATTAATAATAACTGTAAAACTTTCTGGAAAACAGTTTTATGTACGTATGTATGTATCACTTGTCTCTTTTCCTCCATATTCTTTATTCTAACAGACTTTCTTTATTTAGTTGCCTTTTTTTTGTTTTTTGCTTTTTGCATACTTTCAAGGATCTGTTTTTTTTTTTTATATATTCTTTTGTTTAATTTGTTCTGTATCTTGTATATATTTGATCTATTTAAACTTAAGTTTTTATTTCTTCTTTCTTGCTAATTTACTTTGTTTTCTTCTTCTTTACACATTAATTATAACACAAACAAACATACATATTTCCTTGCTTACTTACTTACACCCCAGATTTACAACATTTACATAATTTAATTCACAATGAAATTCACACTTTTATTAACTACATTTATTGCATCGTTGCCATATTCAATCAAATCATCTCCTGTCCCTATTTCATCACCACAAGCAATTTACTCTAATTCTACACCACCAGCAATTTACTCTAATTCTACAACAACTTCAAATAATGATCCAATAATCAAACTATTTTTCAAATCACAAGATCCAGAATTTGAAGGTCATAACATTATGGCGTTGTATGAGAATTTAGAAATAGATTACTTATACGTATTACCAACAGAAAAATCTAATATGGATTTAAGATACGATAGAAATAAACAAATTATTTATTCAGCTACATCACTAAGACAATTTACAATCTTAAATAATTTTGTTACATTATCGATTGGTTACTCATTAACTTCAGTTACATTTGCAGATCCAGATTTAAATCATGAAGAATTTTCAAATTCTGAATTAAGAGAATTTAATAAAAATTATGATTGGACTTTAGGTGGTAAAGTAATCACTAATAATTATCATAAAAATTCATTTTATGCTTGTCATAATACCGGAGATCCAAGAGGTTATTCAAAAGGAGTTTGGGAATTAATTTATACCAGTGAAATTGCTGGTGATGATTGTCAAAAGATTGATTTAATGGCTGAATTGATTTTTGTTTAACAGTTTGATAATTCTAATCCTTAATTGTCTTTTTTTTTGGTTTTGGGAAGGGAAAATTGTTGTACCTTTTTTTCAGTTGTTTTTTTGTTTTTATTTGGTTTGGAGTTGATGTTTTTCATCATTTTGTAGTTTGGAACAAATCCCTTTTTTTCTTTTCTTTTTTTTTTTTTAGTAACTTACTCTTCAATTACTATTGAGTTAATATACAGTAACTGTGATTACTTAAGTTTGTTATAAATTCTCTGTAACAGTTTTGCTAGTAGAATTTTCAACAAAACCAATATAAAATGTGTTTGAGTGTCTTATTGATCTAAATTAAACAAAATACGTAAATCTAACTAATAATCTATAAACCTTTGGAAAAAAAACCCCTCGATCAAACAGCAGAAACAGCACCTAATTCATCGCGTAATCTATTAGCAACAGCATCAATGAATTCTTCAGTTGTAACATAACTTTCCCTATTTGTTTCTCCTCTAGCTAATGCTAAATCTTTAGTCATGATTCCATCAATCTTAACAGTTTCAATAGTTGCCTTTTCCAACAATTTACCAAAATTAACAACATCTATAGTATCATCCAATTCACCTCTTTTGATCAATCCTTTTGACCAAGCGAATATCGAAGCAATTGAATTGGTTGATGTTTCATTTCCCTTTTGATGTTGTCTATAATGTCTAGTCACTGTTCCATGAGCAGCCTCAGCTTCAAAATATTCACCAGTTTCACTAATCAACACCGATGTCATTAAACCAAGAGATCCAAATCCTTGTGCAACTATATCTGATTGAACATCGCCGTCATAATTTTTCAATGCTAATACGAATCCACCATGAGATTTGATCATTTGAGCAACCATATCATCAATTAATCTATGTTCATACCAAATACCCAATTTTTCAAATGTAGATTTGTATGATGACTCATAAATTTCTTCAAATGTATCTTTAAATAAACCATCGTATTGTTTCAGAATGGTGTTTTTAGTAGACATATATAAAGGTAATTGTCTTTCGATTGCAATTTGAAATGAACTATGAGCAAATCCTACAATTGAAGCTTTAGTATTATACATAGCTAATGCAACACCAGCTCCTTCATAATGATAAACTGGAACTTCAATCAATTTAGATCCATCACTTGGTGTGAATACTAATTTTAAATCTCCTCCACATTCAGGTGTGACTATATTCTCACATTTATATTGATCTCCAAATGCATGTCTACCAATAATGATTGGTTTTTCCCAATGAGATATAATACGAGGAATATTTTCAATGATTATTGGTTCTCTGAAAACAGTACCCCCTAATACATTTCTAATAGTTCCATTTGGTGATAACCACATTTGTTTCAAATTAAATTCTTTAACTCTTGCTTCATCTGGTGTAATTGTAGCACATTTGATAGCAACACCGTATTTTTTAGTAGCTAATGCTGAATCTAATGTGACTTGATCATTTGTTTCATCACGATATTCAATTCCTAAATCATAATAATCTAATTCAATATCTAAAAAGGGGAAGATTAATTTATCTTTAATGAATTTCCAAATGATTCTAGTCATTTCATCACCATCCATGTCAACGACAGGAGTTTTAACTTTAATTTTTTCAAATGTCATAATGCTTAGTATATGAGTAATATCAATTGATTCAAAAGTAATAAACAAAAAAGTTTAAATTTTGGAAATTTGAAAAATGCTTTGAAACAATTATTTACAAAATAATCAAACAAGTCAAAGGAGAAAAATGACAATTAATCAAGTATTTATATCAATGATAAAAAACACATGAGCAATAATCATTCTGATGCATGATCAAAAACATAAAAAAAGAACAATCAATCAATTATTGTCAAAATCATATATATGAATATGAAATCTCGGAGACGATAAAAAACACAAATTCAAATTCATCGGACACCTTCAATTAATCAAGCACAATATACTAATAACTAATACTCCGAGACCATTAAAATCAAAGCCACTATCAAGATAACTGACCAATAAGAACAATTAAAGAACCAATAGCTTATCAATAAAATAAATAAGCAAAGGAAATATATAATTTAACAATCCTCTTCCCCGGAGGTTAATCAACAATAAATAGAATGAACAATAAATGTCAAATTGTTAAGTCCCTTAATCTATTTAGTTGACTTTTTTTGCATCCTTTTCCCCGGATTAGTTTTATAAGGAGCATTCATAATAGGGGGTGTAAAGGTGGGTGGGGGGGGAGGGAAAAAGACTATATAAGCTCCTTATTTTGTTTTCGTTTCTTTCAGTATTCAACTTTATACTTCTTACTTTATATAAACACAAGATATACATAAGGAATAGAAAGATGATGCTTCCGTCTTAATAATGCAATAATCTAACAGTAAACAATCCGTAAGAGAGAAATTAAAGACGAATAAAAATAAAGCAGACACTAAAAGTACAGAACTAAATATAATACAAAATAATACAAAGATCAATCAAAAGGAAATGAAAATACTAATTACCTAATAATCTTTCATCAATATTGAAATGTTCTTCTTTAACAACTACAGAAGGGTCTTGAATTTGAACATGTGACTGAGTTGGATAAGCTTGTTGATAAGCTTGTTGATGATTGGAAGTATGATCATCTTCGTGATCATAAGGAGATTGATAATTTTGTTGTTGAGGATGTTGAGATTGTTGTTGTTGTGGTAATTGCTGAGATAAGTGATTATGATAACCTTGAGGGTTTGAATTATGATCATTATCTTTAAAAGCTTGAACTGCTGCAACAGCTGCTGCAGCTTGTTGTTCAACTTCTTTTTTATTATCATGTTCTAAATGTTGATAAGATGAATTTCCCCAATTTAATGAATCATGATTTTCATGTTGATGATGTTGAATATTTGTTTGATGTAATTGTTGTTGATGTGGGAAAGATTGAGGAATTAAATCTTCATCCGCAACTCTTTTATGTTTTAATTCTGTTGTTGTTGGAACCATACCTTTCTTTTTCAATATTCTAATTTCATTATAGATATCTTCTCTTTTAATAACAACACCTTGAAATAAAGTTTGTAATTTTGAATGAATAACAGAAGGTTTATCACCATCTGAATATAAATCTTTAATTGTTAAATTAACTTGATTAGATCTTTTTCTTAACATTGGAAAACTTGTTAATGGATCTAATTTTTCATGATTATGTTTATTTTGAGTAATTTTCAATGTCCATATATTTTTTCTTTTTGAAAAATTGGCAACCATAGCAAATGGACATTTGATTTTTTTGGTTGTTATTTTTTTATTATTATTAATACTGTTGTTATTATTATTATTATTATTACTATTTTCATAAGACAATTTTCTTCTCTTTTCTCTATATGCACCACCTAATTCACATGTGAAATAAATAGCTTTATTATTTGAATGAGCAATAGCAATACCAAATTCATTTTTTTTACCAAATTCTTTAACAAATTCTTTCAAAACATTAACATTATCAAATTCTTGTTGTTCAATCATTGGAGTAATTAAATAATGACTTGTATCAAGATTATTATTTAATTGTTGTTGTTGTTGTTGTTGTTGAAGATGATGAGGAGGAGGGAATGTTTGAGGCAGTGGTAAATGATATTGAGGTTGACCAACTGATGTATTTGACAAATGATATGGAGTGCCTTGTTGTTGGTTTTGATAATCGAAATGTTGTTGTTGTTGTTGTTGTTGCTGCTGCTGTTGTTGTTGTTGTTGTTGTTGTTGTAACTGAGGTTGATGTGGTTGATAATATTGCTGTTGCTGTTGCTGTTGCTGTTGCTGCTGCTGCTGCTGCTGCTGTTGTTGTTGTTGACGTTGAGCAGCAGCTACAGCAGCTACAGCAGCTTGAGCAGCCAGGGTCTCATGGACTAATCTATTTGGATCTGGACCATTTGAATTCAATGGTTGCTGCTCTTGTTGATTATAATTTGAATATTTAGGTAATAAGTTATCGGTTGAAGTAGACAATACCTTATTACTATTATTATTATTATTATTATTATTATTGAAATGAGTATTTGATAATTGATTTAAATCATGAGTTAATTCCTCATCAATAAGAGAAGAATCTAATTTTTGTCTTTTTGATCTATTACTCATAATAAAAATGATATAATGTTGATTATTGTTTTGTGCTTTTGTATCTATGTGTTTGTGAATGTGAATGTGAATGGGGGAAAAAAAAAAGGGAGACAAGTAAGCAGATATGTATATGTATGTATAAATAATAATGGATCAATCAATCAATCGATCAATGGGGCACAAATAGGTATTTGGATAGTGATTAAAATATGTTTTAATAACCAAATCAAGTTGTTATAGATTATGCAATTTGTATATAATACATATATAATAATAGTGTATTAAAAGATATTGATTGATATAGATAAACAATGTATATTAAGTAAAAGTAAACAAGGTGATCTAAGAAGGTAGTGGAGAGATAAATGTAGTGTAATTAGCTAAAGTTATTATTATAATAAGGTCGTGGTTGAAGTTGATTATTGATAGTTTTCTTTGATTAGTCTGTACACACACACACACACTAACTATCTAGCTAATTAGTTGCAAGTTAACGTATTTAACAGTAAAGAAACTCTTTTATAATTGAATATTAATTATTAGTAAATTGTAAATTCAAATATATATAATATATATAATAATATATAATTTAATCAACTATTTACAAAGGGTGGCAAATTTGCACACTCAAAGTTTTGTTCTAAGTTCCAAGTGTGAAACATAATAATAATATACTCCTATATTATATACTAGCTAATATGGGATATTTAATTATTATAAGTGTAGCAATTACCCGGACTAACCATCACCGCCCCTTCCCCCCTGTAAATAAATTAATACATCTTTGCACCGATCTAATGATTAATACATCCTGACACCTTTTTCTTTTTCCCTCCACGCCCAACGCCCACGCCCACGCCCACGCCACACGCCTCAAACCTTTTCACAGCCACTAACCGTTTTTTTAAAGCAAAGAATAAAGTTAAAAGTTAAAAGTTAAAATGATATATTTGATTATCTAAGAAATTATCTAATAATTAACACTTATTAACTATACGATGATCAAATCCCCAATGATCATTTAAATTTTCCACAGCCCATATTGAGCCTTGTCTCTTGATCTATTTTATAATATAATATAATAAAATAAATTCTATTTTATTCTATTCTTGTTCAATATTCTTCTTTCTTCTTGTACTTTTGTATTTTTCACTTATATTAATCATTTGTTCAAGAATTTATATTTATTATAACATGTCCCACAACAATCGTCTTTCAATAGACACACACAACGATGATGATATTCATGATACTTCATCAAATACTTCTTTTATACCCTCGTTGTCTCATCCGATTAATCCCACTTCATCAAATCAATCAAGATTTTTTTCAATACCCAATATATTAAATTTATTACCATATCAATTAATTAATTTTTATAATGATAAAATATACCCAAATTTAGGTTTATATTTAACTTTATTAAGTCAATTATTCAATTCGATAATGATATTATTTTGTAAATTATTATTAATGGATAAAGATTTTAAAGAACCTTTACATCCTTTCCAAATATTATTTGTTAGAATGTCAATTACTTATATTTTTTGTGCTGCTGCTTTATATAAAAATAAAGATTTCCCATTAGGTCCAAAAGATTATAGATTTTTAATGTTTTTAAGAGGTTTTGGTGGGTTTATTGGTGTGGCAGGTCAATATTTTGCTTTACAATTCTTAACAGTTTCTGATACAATTGTTATTACTTTTTTAAATCCTACTGTTACTTCATTTATGGCTTTTATCTTTTTAAAAGAAAGATTTACTAGAATAGAAGCGATTTGTGGTTCTATCGCTTTTTTTGGTGTTGTTTTAATTTCAAGACCTTCTTTCTTATTTGGTGATTATAATAGAGGTCCAACAACTGAATCACCTCTGGAAGATCCAGATGCTTTTGTAGAACCTGGTAGAGAAGTGGAAACTTCTTCTCCAACTTTAAGATTATTGGGTTCTTCAGCTGCTTTATTATCTTGTTTTGGTACAGCTGTGGCAATGTGTGCTATTAGAAAAATTAGTTTCAATGCTCATCCATTACTGATGGTTTCATATCATTCATTAGTTACCGTTGTTTGTTCAACTTTAGGTATCATATTAATCCCAGGTTTATCATTTCAAATCCCTCATACTTTAAAACAATGGTTTTTATTAATAACAATGGGTGTTTCTGGCTTTATAATGCAATATTTATTGACTGCAGGAATGCAAAGAGAAAAAGCTTCAAGAGCAATGGCTATGAGTTATTCACAATTAATTCATGCAACCATATTAGATTATTTATTTTTCCATCATTTCCCAAGTGGTTTAAGTATGTTAGGTACTTTTATTATAGTTGGTTCCGTTATTTCAATAATTTATTTCAAACCTAGTGAAGAAGAAGAAATTTTATCAAATAATGAAAGATTTAGACAAGTTGGGGATTTAGAAGGATTTATCATCGATGATGATGATGATGATTATAATAATAATAATCATAATAATGAAGATATTAGTTTGAATGAATTCGATTTAGATGCTTCTTCTATAGATCATGATTTACTAAAGTGAATAATATATGACAATATTACATTCAAATTTTGCATTTGCATTTTTTCCTTCTATACATCTTATTGTTTCATAATTTGATTTGATCATTCCTCTACATTCACCTCAATTGGTAACTGCTTTCATATCATATCTTTACCATTCTTTCGCCTTTTAATCTTTCCTCACCTCAAATTGACTACTGTCTGTTTTTAGAAACTTTATATTACACTTTTAATTACATTTACATTTCTTCTTTTGCCTTCTCTCGTTCGCTATATTACTTTTATTTTATTTTGTTTCATAGTTTTCTTTTTATCTCATTTATTTCATTTATTTCTTTATATAGGTTATATAATTTGTGTTTTCTAATTGGAGTTTTTTTGGTGACAATTTTTTTTCTTTTTTGCTAATATCGTAATAATTATAAACACTGGATTCATTTTCAACAAACCAACCATCATTCCTCATCACATTATGCAGTACAATATAGAATTTGTAACATCAATATTCAATCAAAACTACTTAATAATTTCCAAAATTTTATATTTGAGCCGCACTAATCATCTATCTGTTTTGAAATTTATTGACCATAGAAATTAGAACCCTGAAATTTTGAATGTGGGTGGTGTGGCCCACGGCCCCACGATGCATGTTGTATTGTTCTGTTTGATCTGTTTGACTTGACATGATGTTTCAATTTTACTTGTGACTTGTGACTTTTCTGATTCTGTTGATTGATTGAAAAATATATGTTATACACCATTAATTCAATAATTACCGAGCATACATACCTTTTCTTTCGCTTCTTACCTCCCTTATCCTACCTCCGCTTCGGTCCCTTTCCCCCCTTCTCCCCCTTCAAACCAGCTGAAGCCATGACTAATCACAATGTCCATCTTACCAACCGGACTTTGTCTTCTATATCCAAGATCCAACAAACATTACAACGCTTTACCAGTATCCCAAATATATCACAGGCATCGTTGAATGATACATATACTTACACGACATCTTGTTTCTCAAGAGGGTTTCTATGGAAATCGACATGTCTTGGAGTGAAACGAAATAGTGGTGAAGAATTGGATTTGACTGGATTAAGGCAATTACGAAAAGATTATACTGTGTTACAAGATGAGTTCCCTGTTCCTTGGAAAGACTTGCCTAAAGATAGCGAATATTATCAGGATATTAAAATGAATGATGAATTGGATATAACGGACGATAATAATAAAAAATTCGAATTGAATCGACTTAGAGTAACACATGATCCATTATCTAATAGCAACGAATCTAAATCAAATAAGAATCATAAACCATTTACTGATTTACAAATATT
This sequence comes from Ogataea nitratoaversa, assembly GCA_030579435.1. Lineage (NCBI taxonomy): Eukaryota > Fungi > Ascomycota > Pichiomycetes > Pichiales > Pichiaceae > Ogataea > Ogataea nitratoaversa. Next base: position 43,513 of record JAKTQZ010000045.1, read on the forward strand.
AGAAATTCTGATAACTGATGTGAATCGTCTTTTCCCTCAATTACCAACATTCTTCATTTCAAATTTACAGAAACGTCAAGATTTAATTGAGATTTTATATCTTTGGTGCAAATTGAACAATAACTCTTATTCCCAAGGATTACATGAACTAGTGGGGATAATATTTATTGCAATTCAAGAAGATTCAATTGATGGTAAAACTATAAAAAAATCCAATTATGAAAGTAAATTAGATTCACAAATAATAGAATTAATGGACATTCGTTTTTTAAAGAATGATGTATTTAACATATTCAACGTATTGATCCCAACAGTGATTGATAAATATTTTGATGAAGATTCATTACTTCAAGAAATAATTAAATTCGATATCAAACTTCATGAATTTGATAAATTTCAATATCACTTATTTAAAAGCAAACTGAAATTGGATTCTACCATTTGGCTAATACGATATTTCCGATTACTATTGATTAGAGAAATTGGTTTATTGAATTCTCTTCAATTATGGGATAAACTAATCAGTTTTGGATATTTAACTAATTTGAAAACAACCAATAATCAAAAACCTATCAAAAAATTTACCATTGATATAACTGTCTTATTACCATACTTGATAATCTTATTAATTTCTAAAATTAAATCACGTTTGATCATATCCGATTATGGGGAGGCGTTGTTTTTATTATTACATTATCCCATTATTGAAGATGGTGAAAGAAAATCAATTAGACTTTCACCTGCGATCCTATTGAATCAGACCAAATCAAATGAAAGTTCTTTCAGTAATCCTAGGTTATCTGATGATTCAAATAACGGATCCATCTCGAACACAGAACAAGATGATTGGAATTTCACATACATTGAAGAAAATCATCATCAATCGAAATCCCAGTCAAAGAATTCGAATTCGTTTGAATTACCCAACTCGTCATCATCAACAATCGAAGAAGACTCCGAGGGAAACATGCACATTAACATCAGTAGCTTATCGAACGATGCCATCTCATTATATGCTGCTACTTTGAATGATAATTCACTCACAACATTCCAATCTTCATCATCATCATCATCATCATCAATGGCTGCGAAACCAATAAGAGTTTCTTCACATACCACCTCAAACACAACCAAATCAATGGCAAATGCAATCAAGATCCTAGAATCATATTCAGGGATGGTCAACGAACAGGACAGGCATGGCAAGTTGTCTGCCTCCCCAATTAAGAAGTCTCAATTGGGGTCAGGGTCATTCACCAAGATTTTCAAAAAGTCCAAGAAGAAGACAGAAGGAGGGGGTGGATCACGTTCTTCAAGTGATGAATATAATCCACAAAGACCATCATTAACTAATTCATTCTTAAAATTATCCTTTGGCAATGGTAGTTCGAGTTCGAATTCCAGTATCAGTACTGATACCACGTCTCCTCAAAACAATGGTGATTCACAGACACTAAAAGAATCTTTCCAAAAAAGTGTCAAGATGACTTCCACGCCTAGAGACTTCGATCGGACTCGATTAGAAATGAGATTACAGAAAAAAGTTAATGAAGTTATGAAAAAATGAATTTTTGTTCATGTGGTTGTATATATAATTCAATTAGTTTAATTATTATAGTATTCCGATTCCAACCGAGAATAAGCCAATCCCCAAGAAAATGTTGGTTGGCAGTAATTTTTTGTAAAACCTTTTTGCTACGTAGTAACGTACCTGATCACGCTTTTGTTCTTAGTCTAAGAGTTTCGCATATCAACTTGGGAATGTGTTGAGTATCGAAATGAAGAGGTCAAGAGATAATACTATTTTAACTACTTTTAGTTCAATAATAAATAATAATCAAACAAGCCGTAAAAAAAATAAAAAAAATTAAAGGTACATTAATAAACAGAGTAACGTGGAGGGAAGAAACAAGGTATAAGTAAATTAATTATTGCTGATGCTGACTTTTTTCAATCTTTCAATTTCACTTTTCAATTCATTTTCGTTTTTTTCGATCCAATTCAAACTTTCTAGATGATTATTTAATAGTTTTAAAACATCTTCTAAACTATTTTCATCATTCAAATTTTTTGAACTTGAAGATAATAAAGATTTATTGAATGAATCATTAACTTCATTAACTTCTGAAATCAAGGAGGAAAAATTCGTTCCCAATGAATCTAATTTATTTTCTAAAACTTCCGCAAGCCTATATGATCTTTCTCTTATTTGATCATTAGTTAACACAACCTCATTTGTATTGCCTGAATAATTGACTTGATTTATTGATGCTAATACTGTTTCTGCTTGCTTTTCATAAACGGTTAATAAGCTTTCCAACTCGTCTTGTTGTTTTTCAATGTATGTTAATGTTTGATCAATTTTGATTTGTTTTTGTTCAGATTGTATTGAATCATTATAAAGCTTAGCGACTTTATCAGATGAAGAAGTCAATACTTGATCCCATACTTTTATTTTTTCACTATAACTTTCAAAGATTTTAGATGATGTTGATAATTTATTGGTCCACTTTGTAATCAAATCTTCTAGAGTTTTGTTTTTGATTGATAATGGTTGAGGTTTAATATCTTCAAGTTTCACAGATGGTTTTTCTTTTGTTGTATCTTCACTAAAAGTGACCTTTTTCGAGCTCGCTTCTAGTTTCTTAGCATCATCTGTTGTTGTTGTTGTTGTTGTTGTTGTAGTGGTACCAGCTTCTTTCTTTTCTTCTGGTTTTGCACCAAAACTAAATGATGGTTTAGCATCATCTTTCTTTTCGTCTGGCTTTGCACCAAAACTAAATGATGGTTTAGCATCGTCTTTCTTTTCTTCTGGCTTTGCACCAAAACTAAATGATGGTTTGGCATCATCTTTCTTTTCTTCTGGCTTTGCACCAAAACTAAATGATGGTTTAGCATCGTCTTTCTTTTCTTCTGGCTTTGCACCAAAACTAAATGATGGTTTGGCATCATCTTTCTTTTCTTCTGGCTTTGCACCAAAACTAAATGATGGTTTAGCATCGTCTTTCTTTTCTTCTGGCTTTGCACCAAAACTAAATGATGGTTTGGCATCATCTTTCTTTTCTTCTGGCTTTGCACCAAAACTAAATGATGGTTTAGCATCGTCTTTCTTTTCTTCTGGCTTTGCACCAAAACTAAATGATGGTTTGGCATCATCTTTCTTTTCTTCTGGCTTTGCACCAAAACTAAATGATGGTTTGGCGTCATCTTTCTTTTCTTCTGGCTTTGCACCAAAACTAAATGATGGTTTGGCGTCATCTTTCTTTTCTTCTGGCTTTGCACCAAAACTGAAAGAAGTGGAAGTACCACTTTTCTCTTCGGGTTTGTGAGTACCACCAAAATTCAAGCCTCCAAGAGAAGAACTAGTACTTGTTTGGGTTTGTGTTGGTTTACTGCCGAAACTAAATGATGGAGTCGTACCATCCTTCTTTTCTTCTGGTTTTGAACTACTACCAAAATTGAGTCCACCAAAAGATGGAGTTGTTTGAGAAGGAGTTGCTGTAGTACCAAAACTGAAAGAAGGAGTTGTAGTATCTTTCTTTTCTTCAGTCTTTGAAGAGTTTCCAAATGAGAACGCATTGTTAGTTGTTGAGCTTGTAGAAGGTGCATTGAAAGAAAAAGTAGAACTGGATGCATCTTTCTTTCCAGTATTACCAAATGAAGAAAGTGTTGAAGAATTTGATAATCCTGCACCAAAATTCATTGACCCAAATGAACTTTGTCCATTTCCTGTGGATGCCGTACCAGCTTCTGGCTTTGAAGAGCCAAAGTTGAATGTAGATTGAGGAGGATTGTTCGAGCCTAAATGATATGTCTCAAAATAAAATGTTAGTATTTATCTATCCATCCTTGTTGAGATTAATTATTTCAATCATGACGCTGATCGTCTTCGTTCTGATGATCTACACTTACCGGACATATCCTATAAGACGATTCTCAAGAAATTATGCACAAATATTGATTATATTTTCAATTACCGTCAACGATGGTTTGATGAAAAATCAAAGCCAAACTTGATACAAAAGATTTAGTCTATTCGATTTGAAACAACTACAGAATAGTGAAATCAATGTTGTATATTTTGCATTAAGTGTCTTTGGCAGTTATATGATCATTCTGCCATATTAAACTTTTGGGCTAATAATTCATTATTGATTAAATTTATTTTCTCATAAAATGTAAAGATGTTTAGATGCTTAGTAATATCTTAGTAATACTTTTTTATAATAGTCTAGTATAAAGAAGAAAGATTATGTAATAATTGCTTGTTTATCTTTTCTTTGTTTACATTTCAAATGACTGAAATTGAACAGCTACTAATTCAACTTTATTGAGCTTGATTCTAAAGAAGTTGAATATATAAAGAAATGAAACTATAGGAAAAAAATTTAGATTATAGCATATATGTTTAAATTTTGTAAAACATTATGTTATTAGGCTTTAATTGTTGATACAAACTTTGACATACCACAAACTGCTTGTCGTAACTTCTCTAGACAAACAGTCATAAATAACCTAATATTAATTCTTTTGGTGCTTTGAAAAATTGGTTGGTTACTGTTTCAACAACAAAGTACCTGTTAATAACTCTAGTTTTAGTTTCAAAGCTTCTTAGAATGAAATCAAAAATAAAATGACGAAACACAAAATTTTAGAAATGCTAAACTTAATTTTCTTCACTGTTTTTACAAAAGGCTTGACAAGTCATAAATTTAGATTAACAATTCTTTAAACATTTGACTGAAGGCATTCAGGTTACCGATTACACTCTTAAACATTTATTTATTCAAAACTGTGTTGTTACAGTAATTCTCTGAGTGAATATCAACTCTTTTCGTCTCAATAAAACGTTGAAAACATCTTGAACTGGCCGAAAGTAGGCGACGTAGGATATTACATAAACAATTTTTGCAAATTATACTAAGTAAATTTCAGATGTACCTTGGAGGTCTATACAGTATTAAAATTTTAAAAATAAAATTTGAATATTGAATATTATATAATATATTATTTAATATTTGTTTATCAGTTAATTACTTATTTACTTGTTAGCCATATTTTATCTGTGATACATGCAGTATATTCTTCAAGGAAGAGTTTTAACGAGTTGGCGTGAACACACTTATATGAGTCATTTCATCCTTTCTATAAAGATGTTACTCATGCTTCAGGTGGTAAAATAGGTATTTGCTATATCGACGTGTCAGGTAACAACATATTTGAAACATTCAACAACAGACACCCATACTGGCAAAATATGTAATTTATATTGTCAGCGGCGCACGGTGCCACTGGCACGGACCCGGTGACCAGCCTCAAGATTTTGACTGGAGTCCATGCAATTAATATATGACATATGTGCAATTTGCATTGTGCAACCTGGTGTCTTTCGACTCATTTCACTGAACCAAATTCCCTTGCTTTCCCCCCATCGACAGCAAAATCCACCGGGTGGCTGTACCACGACGGCCCAGTGCCCAGTGCCCAGTGCCCACCACACCAGCCCTCTGATTAAGTTGAAACAATACATTAATACATACATATATTAGGGACCACTGAGCAATTTCACCATCATATATAACCTTCTTCAGTAGGAAAGGGAGGATTACGTACTGTTTTGCTGACCTCATCTTTATAATCTAACATGTTAAAATTTTCAGCCAATTTCTAAACCATCCTGCAGGGCAATTTTTTTTTTCAAAGTAAAATTTTTTGTGTCTCTCCTTAATATAAAAGTGATGATATTTGTCCACTTGTAAAAAACAAATTTTATACCTGTTATCTTCACATAAATTTTTCCTTTCCTTTTTTTTTTTCTTTCCTTTCTCTTTTTTACATTTGTTAAGAATCTTATTCTACATATATACATCTATAATTTATTAAAATGGTAAGTTCTACTCATCCGTCAATTATTTAATTCACGCAGATTCTGTTATAAAGATCAAAAGGCAGAGAGAGAGAGAGAGAGAGAGTAAGAGAGAAACAAAAAGTTGGACCAAAATATAATGTTGACAGCACTATTGAAGTTTATGACACTGAATTAGAATGAATATATGCACTCATGTCATTCAAATCATCCTATATATGTCAAGTTTTTTCTGATTGTGGTTTGCCTCCCGGTGTCCCCTCACTACTTTTTCTGATTCTCTCTAATTCCAACAAGCAACAAGAGTTTTTTTTTTCTTTTCTGTTGCGTGCGCATACTAGATTTCTCCATTGGATTCTAAAAGGTTCTATTTTCCCGATAACAATTTACTAACATTTTTATGTGTTGCAATCACAATACTTGTTTTTTTTTTTATAGGGTAAAGAAAAGACTCACGTTAACGTCGTCGTTATTGGTCACGTCGATTCCGGTAAATCAACCACCACCGGTCACTTAATCTACAAGTGTGGTGGTATCGATAAGAGAACTATCGAAAAGTTTGAAAAGGAAGCTGCTGAATTAGGTAAAGGTTCCTTCAAGTACGCATGGGTCTTAGACAAGTTGAAGGCTGAAAGAGAAAGAGGTATCACCATCGATATTGCCTTATGGAAATTCGAAACTCCAAAGTATCACGTTACCGTTATTGATGCTCCAGGTCACAGAGATTTCATCAAGAACATGATCACTGGTACTTCCCAAGCTGATTGTGCTATTTTGATTATTGCCGGTGGTACTGGTGAATTCGAAGCTGGTATTTCCAAGGATGGTCAAACCAGAGAACACGCTTTGTTAGCTTTCACCTTAGGTGTTAGACAATTGATTGTTGCTGTTAACAAGATGGACTCTGTTCAATGGAATGAACAAAGATTCGAAGAAATTATTAAGGAAACTTCCAATTTCATCAAGAAGGTTGGTTACAACCCAAAGACTGTTCCATTTGTCCCAATTTCTGGTTGGAACGGTGACAACATGATTGAACCATCAGACAACTGTCCATGGTACAAGGGTTGGACTAAGGAGACCAAGGCCTCTGGTGTTGTCAAGGGTAAGACTTTATTAGAAGCCATTGACGCCATTGAGCCACCTTCCAGACCATCTGACAAACCATTAAGATTACCATTACAAGATGTTTACAAGATTGGTGGTATTGGTACTGTTCCAGTTGGAAGAGTTGAAACCGGTGTTATCAAGGCCGGTATGGTTGTTACTTTCGCCCCAGCTGGTGTTACCACTGAAGTCAAGTCTGTTGAAATGCATCATGAACAATTAGTTGATGGTGGTAAGCCAGGTGACAATGTTGGTTTCAACGTCAAGAACGTTTCCGTTAAGGAAATTAGAAGAGGTAACGTTTGTGGTGACTCCAAGAACGATCCACCAAAGGGTTGTGCTTCATTCAATGCTCAAGTTATTGTCTTGAACCATCCAGGTCAAATCTCTGCTGGTTACTCTCCAGTCTTAGATTGTCACACTGCCCACATTGCTTGTAGATTCGATGAATTGATTGAAAAGATTGACAGAAGAACTGGTAAGAAGATGGAAGATTCACCAAAGTTCGTTAAGTCTGGTGATGCTGCTATCGTCAAGATGATCCCAACCAAGCCAATGTGTGTCGAAGCTTTCACTGAATACCCACCATTAGGTAGATTCGCTGTTAGAGATATGAGACAAACCGTTGCTGTTGGTGTTATCAAATCCGTTGACAAGACCGATAAGGCTGGTAAGGTTACCAAGGCTGCTCAAAAAGCTGCTAAGAAATAAGTTAGTTAATTTTAATTTTCACTCTCTTATCTTATCATCTGTAAATTTTGTTTAGCTTTAAATTTTGCTTTCTCTATATATTCATTTTCATTTTTATCTTACGTTTTTTGAGTTTTATATAGTTATATTTGTTTTACTTACTTCTCTTGAAGTTGTTTCAATATAATATAAATATATATTATAAAAAAAGCTTTGTTTCCAAAAAGGTCTTATTGATTGTAACCCTTGTAGTAAAATTTCAAATATCAAATAAATATTAAATATCATTATCCACTTTTCGCTACAACTACATTGGACAGTGTGGTTGTGTATCTGAGAAGTGACACATTCAAGTCTCGGATTCTACCGATCCACAAGTACGTGCCCATGGATCGGCATAACGTTAGCAGGGGTGCCCACTAAATGATTTAAATGCTAGGCATTAAGTGCTATACACACTCATATACATAGTTGAATTTCTAGACACTATAAGTCTAAAGTTTAAATTCTTCAAAGTTTAAACTGATTGATTTGCCAAAAAGTCGGATCCTGTTCTGGTATCCGACTTCTGATAGTGTTGGTCACCGCCAAAAAAAAAAAAAAAATTGTTTCGCCCGTCGCACAAGATAGAATATAAAATGGTGATAAGCTAAATGCTTCTTAATGATACTAAGTAATAAGGCGTATCTTAGTTCCGGAACACAAACACACTGTATTTGTGATATCAACTTATCAGACAGACAGAGAAAAACATCTATCTTATAAGTTAAGTTAAACTGTAACTGGAACATGAAACTACTAGATGTTTGATTGAGCTTAGAACGGGTTAAGCCAATCAATCGCATGTACTTTCTCATCTGTGCATAATACATATGCGGAGATTGTTCTCAAAAGAAGGGTGCTAAATGGAAAAAAAAAAAAAATATTGCGCTCCTAAAATCGTATAAGTACAAATAAAGATCCTTTTCTTATCTTGAAATGTTTCTCACTTCTCAATTTTTGACACTTGTTCTCTACCTAACCACTAAATCTATAGTTACATAATATTTTGCAACCAACAAGAGAGAGTAAATAATAATAATGCCAGGTGTTGAAAATCCGTTAGAAGTCGTTGATATTTCAGAGATCAACCAAAATACAGCTGATCAATTAGTCCATGCTGCTTCTACTCAAGGTTTCTTGATGGTGGAAGGACATGATCTCAGTCAAGAAGAGGTTGATGCTGCTTTTGAGCTATCAAAGAATTACTTTGACTTGCCATTTTCTGAAAAAAACAAAGTCCCTATTGATGAAACAAATGCAGGTTACACTGCTGTGGGTGTTGAAAACCTAGAAGAAGACGATTTAAACAAGCCTGTTGGTGATCCAAAGGAAGCTTTCAATTTTACCAACTTGGATTTGGAAACTGGTAAAACTAAGTATGAAACTGCTGAGTTTTTCAAGGAGCAAGCAAATGAGAAGATTGTTACAAATACTGTTCTTAAAATGAGAAAAGTATTTGTCAAGGTACTAGAGTTATTAGCTATGGGACTACATATTGACGAATCTCAAGGTGGCTCACAATTTTTTGTTGATAGACATGGTCCGCAAGCTCCACAAGGCTCTACTTTTAGATTTATCCATTACCCATCACCAATAAAGCCAAATATGTCAAAAGAAGAAATTGAAAAATTAAAAGAAGTTAATGTGGCAGGTGCTCACACTGACTATGGATGTGTCACATTGCTTTTACAACGTGATGGTGAGGATGGTTTGGAAATCTATTCAGGAGCAGCTAAGTCATGGAAACCTGTTCCATTTGTTCCAGCTACCGAAAAGTACTTCAAGAAAGGTGATGCTCCTCCTTTAGTCATCAATATTGGAGATCAGTTGTGTTATTGGACAAATGGTTTATTCAAATCGACAATCCACAGGGTCAGATTCCCATCCAAGTTATTGAGAGAAGGTAAACCACGTTATTCCATTGTTTTCTTCATGCATCCAGCTGATGATACTGTGCTTGAGCCTGTTCCTTCAAAAGTTGTCACCTCGATCGAAGGTAGAGGGGCTGCTCAATATTTAGCTAAGCACGGGACCAGTATCACAGCTAAAGAACATTTGGATAAAAGATTGGCTGCTACTTATGGCTGGGGCAAATATTGAATATTAGATAATTTAGTTCTATCTCATTAGGAAACACAAGGCCAGAAACGTTTTCCACAATTTACTTTTCAATTATATATACACTTACTTAATAATGATTTGACTCAATATTACTGAAAACTATGTAGGAAGCATCAATAAGAGGTCAATGATCACTTGTGAATTTAAATTGGTCCTCCCCTATTATCCTGCAGATAATAAACTTACAATCAAATGTAATGACAAATGCTAACTGTTGCTGAATACTGGGATCGTTACCGGATATTGTAAATTGTAAAATTTCAGGAACGACTGATATCTTGTATTTGTAAAGTGCACACTGTGTAGGATTTTGATTTTGAATCAAACTGTGCGCGATCACGGCAACATGAAAATTTTGGGCTTCAAACATCAACAGAGCTACTGAGCAAGAATTACACCAAGTAGTTGCTCATAGCTCTTCATTATTTGATGATGTTTACTCTAATGCTGTTCTCAACTTCATACTCATTGTTGACGTATGATCAACATATAATTTCCCTATATATCTAGGAAATCATAAATGGAGGTGTACCACCAATTCGTTGATCCGTCAACATGTACAAATTCCGTATACTGTAAATTTACAGCACCAAATGCTAGGAACCTGGTTGTTTCAAAAGGTACTTTCTTACAGATATTTGAAATAGTAGAGGCTGAATCACAAGAGGATGATGATGAAGACTTAGGAGACATGCATGGAGCAATGGAAGCTGAAAACCTAGCAACAAAAGGGTCAGAAGATGCATTTTTGGATGATGGTATGATGACTAGTTTGATCAAGCAGAAACATTATAAGTTATCATTATTGTCTGAATACACATTAAACGGCGAGATTATCAACATAGCTAAATTTGAGTCCAATGAAAATGAATTGGTTGATTATCTCATCGTAGCAACCAAATTTGCAAAATTGACAGTTATTAAATGGGACGAGCAATTACATTCTATTTCTACAGTGAGTTTACACTACTACGAACCGGCTTTAGAAAGTCTATCGGTTATGAAATTAGCCCAATGTGATATCAAACATAGAATAGATCCTAATGGGCTTTGCACGTCTTTACAAATGAATGGTCTCTTTACATTTTTGCCGTTCCATAAAGATTTCTTAGAAGATGAATTCAATGACGAAGAAGAAGATGGGGACGAGAGGTTCCTTGTGGGAGATGCCCCCGAGACCAGCAACATCACAAATATCAATGATAAATCTAATGAACAAAATAACACAGCGAAACTGTCTTCCAAAAAAAAAAAGTTATATAACTCAAGTTTTATATTGAACGCTACATCACTAGCATCCGACTTGAAAAATATCTTAGATTTCCAATTTTTGTACTCATATAGAGACCCAACGATAGCAATTCTATATGCACCAGAGTCCTTGACGTGGGCTGGTTACTTACCAAATTGTAAAGACAATATGAAAGTGATAGTTTTATCGTTGGATGCTGAAAAACAAAAGGGCACCCGTATCATGGAATTAAATAACTTACCATATGATATAGACTCTATCTACCCTTTGCCTGATTCAATTGGGGGTGGATTTTTGTTACTTGGTGCCAATGAACTAATTCATGTGAACTCGTTAGGTTCAATGAAGGGTATAAGTACTAATGAGTTTTACAATGCCAAATGGTCAAGTTTAATGTTGAAAGATCAATCAATCTTAGGATTGAAACTCGATGGTTGTAGAGTTGAATATATTGCTAATGATGAAGTTTTAATAATAAGTGAACTAGGGCAATTTTATTCCTTACATTTTAATAAACTCGGTGGTGTCTTTAATATTGATCGTATTGAAGAAATTGAGAAAACAAATTACAGTGGAATAACATTGAACAATCCCCTTATGATTACGAGTATAAGTGATATAAATTCCTTTTTTGTGTGCTCTCAAAGTGGGGATAGTATTTTGGTCAATCTAAAAGCCCTCTCAGAAAATGCTTACTCATATAATAAAACATCAGCTATAGTCACATCTGTACCAGAACACAAATCGCCAATCATAGAAAAGTCAACGAATGGGGATAATGATGATGATGCATGGTTGTATGGAGACGAAGACGTCAATGATACTGAAAATAATGAAAAAGATAAGGATTCGGCTCATCAAAATGAAAATGGCGTTGGTACTTATAATAGTGATTCAATATCTAACAATAAATCATTACTCAAGTCCAAATTTGAAATATCAGACTCTTTGGTGAATATAGGCCCATTGACCGATTTCACTCTAGGTAAGATCTCAAAAGAGGCTAAATTCTACGGATTGCAAAATCCAAACTTGAACGAAGATGTCATTGTTGGTGCATCTGGATTAGGCTCTAATAGTGCATTATCCATCATGAATCCAACAATAAAACCAATCATAAAATCAACCTTAAAATTTTCTAATGTTGATAAAATCTGGACTCTAGATGATATCAATGGACAAAGTTTATATTTGATAACCACTGATTTCAAAAATTATAAAACTCAAATTTTTCAAATTTCTAATAATTATAAAACTTTATATACTCAAGATTTCAACAACAAAATGTATACTATTCAGTTTGGAACTGTTTCGTCAAAGCTAGAAAATAACATCGTGCAAGTTACCCCTTACAAAGTGATTTTATATGATTTTAAGTTTTCGCAAACAATGTCACTAGATTATGAGCATGAAATCAACTCTGCTTCTGTGTTTGATAAATACGTGATAGTCATTATGAAAAGTGGTGAAATTGATATATTAGAATATTCTGAAAAACAAAATGTTTTGGAGAAACTTGATTTGCCTACCTTGCTGAACTATTTGATCTTTACAAACGGTTGGATTGCAAACTCTCCGGTTTTGAATCATGTTACTTCGCCACTGGGTACTGGTGCGGGTGTTAAAAGAGATTATAACGGAAATCCAATTGAGTCCACGTCAGAAGATGTTGAAGAAAGTATAGTAGAAGAAGATTCTACGACCGAGTCAACATTTTGGTTAGTCACAGCAGATAACAGATTATTGGTTTTCAAAAAAGACCACAAAGAGAAAGTTTTCCAATTTAAGGATGTTCATAAGTTCCCTGAATTGATTGACGTTACTCATATGGACCCAAATTATGAAGCAGATGTTGATCCAATTATCAAGCAAGTTGTTTTCAGTAAGATTGGTGATAAATATGAAAAAAAAGATTATCTTACTGTGCTAACTTTTGGAGGTGAAGTGATCATATATGAAATGTTCTTTGATACCATTAGTAAGACATATAAGTTTTTGAAAATCAATGAAATGTCTCAATTCCCTATAATTGGGGCACCTGATAACTCGTACCCTCATGCCACAAAGATCGAAAGAAATTTGATCATAATAGACAATCTACAGGGTTACAGTTGTATCCTTATATCGGGTGCAACGCCATATTTGTTGATTAAAGAGCATAGTTCAACTCCAAGATTGTTCCAATTTACAACTAAGGAAACATTATACTTTGCTGGGTTTAATAACCAAGCAAAATGTGTCAACGGCTTGATTTCAATAGATGATAAAAAAGCTTGCAGAATCTGTCAATTAGATTTGAAATTCAGTTACTCCAATAGAATCCCAATTTTAAAGGCTTCTGTTGCTTTTGAAGATCACACCATCAACAAAGTTAGATATCATAAAGGAACACATTTATTCATAATAACCACTATCAAAGAAATACCATTTGTAGCTACCGATGAGGAAGGGAAAGTATTACAAGGTACTAATGAGGATATAGTATTAAAAGCTACTAATTATAAGGGTTTTATTCAATTAGTCTCTCCAGTTAACTGGTCAGTTATAGACACTATTGAGCTTGATGATAGTGAGGTGGTTAACTCAATTAAAGTTATGGATCTGAAAATATCTGAATCAAAAGACTCAACGAAAAACGTTATCATAGTGGGAACTGCAAAGTATAAAACTGAGGATACGCCAGCTGAAGGTTCATGGAAGGTTTTCGAAATCATTGACATTGTTCCGGAGCCAGGTAAGCCAGAAGCTAACCATAGGTTCAAATTGGTTACTTCAGAAACGTCAAAAGGTCCAGTTTTGTCCATCAGTGATGTTAGTGGCAGATTTGCCACTGTTCAAGGTCAACGACTATTGGTCAGAACTTTGAAAAATGATAACAATGTTGCTCCTGTGGCGTTCACTGATACCAATGTATACTCAAAAGAAGTGAAATCGTTCCAGAATTTATTAGTAATTGCAGATTCATATCAGAGTGTATCATTACACGGATTCGATGCATCGCCATATAGAATGGTGACACTGGGTAAAGATGAATTGAATGTCAATGTTACATCTTGTGACTTTATCATTCATAACAAAGACTTGTTTTTACTCATAGCTGATGAAGATTCGATATTACACTTACTACAGTACGATCCATACGACCCTGAATCTTTGAAGGGTTCTAAGCTGCTACGAAGATCTGTATTTAGATCTAATGGGTATACAACTAATATGATGACTGTTTCGCGTAAGAGATCCTTGTTTTCGATGATTAAAACCTTGCCCAATGTCTTTAATTATAAAGACAATGATGACGGTGTTGGACTAGAAGCAGAGTTTGAAATTATCGGTTCCAACATAGATGGTTCTCTATATAAAGTTACGCCTGTGAAAGAACATCAGTATAGAAGACTTTACTCCATTCAAAACTACTTGAATGATAAAGAGGTACATAGTCTGGGGTTGAATCCGCGGTTGAACTCAATAGGTGGTTTGAATCATTTAATGCCCAACATCAAGAGGCCTTTTATCCAATTGAGTTTATTCCAAAAATTTGTTAATCTAAATGAGGATAGGAAAGCATTGATTTTGTCAAAATTAGGTAGAAATTCATTTTTGGAGATTTATCAAGACCTCATTTCTCTTCAATGAGAAATACTATGGTGATTGATAGTTAGTATAATCACAGTTTCGATAGTTAAATAGTAAATGTCAATTATTAATTATAAATTTAAAGATGTGCAACTTTATAAATATTATTCTCTAATACAGACCTCATGGATCGTCTGGTAGCTCACCCTCTTGAGGTCTAACGTAAGACACCATACCATTGTATCGACCCACTTTTCTATACAAAATTTGGGCCTTGTGGTTCCAGTGGTGTGCGTGCCAGAACACTTTATCGGAATCGTTCTCATCAGCATACTGATAAACTGCATTAATGAGTCCTCTTCCCGTACCACCCAATCTTGAATCGGCTTTAACAAACAAATCGTTCAAATAAGTGGTCAACTTCACTGAAGTTGTGAGGTAATGTGTCAAATAAGTTGCAAACCCAATCAACTCTTCCGTCTCTGGATTAACTGCAACAAAACAATTCATAGGGATAGATTCATCGAAGAATCTATAGAATGTTGTCTCAAGGACTTCACGAGCAACTATATCCTTACGGAAAGCAAGATAAGAGTCAGTGGGAGCCGAAAATAAAGTGAGCCATTCTTCCTTGTCTTTCAATTCAATTGGTCTGATTATTGCTGGCATTATACACTGTGGTGTTAGTTTCTACTTATTGATATTGAGGACAAAAAGTTTCTCATATTCAGACAAGAACTGCCTACGGAAAAGCGGGAAAGCTTAACTTAAATATATACAATTTTGCCTACTCGATTAACCTGTCTGGAACACATCTCAGATCCATTACGAAGCTGTTGAATAGATTCGAGATGTCAGCAGGGCTGTGTTTGTGAAAATGAATCCGCTAAGGGGCTCCTGCCAAGCCTGAATGAAGTAATTGCCGTTTTCTGTGAGGTTTGGCGAAGGAAGGGAACATGAAGATGAGTCAATAAAGATATGTATTTGTTGGATAGACTGTTACAGGTCTGGATAGATAAGCGCAGTACTACAAAAGAGAGATACACTTGATGCTTTCAATTCATGTTCACGCTTACAAAACACAGCGATTGGCAGTACTTGAGTAAAGGAGCCGCTAACGTTGTTTTCAGTTACACAGGACACGATGATCAATTAACTGGTAAAGTGCTTAGACTTCGATTGAAACATTCGCATATCACCACATTGGATATTTACTCGTACATCAATGTGAATTTTAGCACGTTGGCGGATGATATCATACCTATGGATCTTGTTCCACTTGATCCAGAATTTTTGGAAGGTTTGCAGTTGAATTCGGGCGTTGAACTGAACTTAAATGATTCGAATGGGATCTTAATGACGAATTTGTTCAAGGATACCGAAAACAGCAAGCATAGAACTGTTAAACTCAATAAGCATCTGATTTTTCATATACTGGAAGAAGAGGTTCTTCTTGAATTCAAGCCTAAGTGGTTATACGACCCGCCTGCTGCTTTCCATCACTGCCGCAACTGTTCTTTGTTGAGGTTGAAAAACGAACCAATAATCACATGTAATTTGAAACTACTAAATCAAGAAGAGATTCCAACATGGTGTCAAGATATCAGTAAACAGCTTAGTTTGGTAAACGAGATTAATGCATACCCGTTATTACTGGAGGCCATGAATTCAAACTACAAGACAATACTGAAAATATACGAATTACAAAACAAGCCTGGTTTCAACATTCATGATAAGCTACTAGGCCTGAGGTGCGAAAATGATGTCGACGATTTTCTTCGGCGTTCGATGACCTTGAAAGATATAACTATATTTATCAACTTGAACAAGAAAAAGTTCACTATATTAGACCTAGATAAGAAATCATCGTCTAAATGGTTGTCTTGGAGGGAGCAAGAAGCGAAGCTTCAGAACTATTACTATGATTAACTTGATGGGAAAGTAGTTGCAGTAGATTCAAAACAAACATCACCATCCTCAACTGATTCTATCCATAGTTTATATTTCGTGCCATCCACCAATTTCAAGCATATTTTTATTTCGTCGTCGACAAATACAGGTTTGATTATCTTATATTTGAATGAATCAATAAAGATGCCATTATCTGAACCGCCAGTTATATTCCACCAATATTGTAACGTTAGTTGGATTAGCAAGGGGCCTTGAACGACTACTTTTGGGTATTTTTCGACATTGGTTGAATATATGGGGTCGTAATGAATTAAATGTGAATTGAAGGTCAATGCGCTCATTCTGAAATTGGTTATAGCTGATGGTCTCACAATTATCGAGTGGTCTGGTCCTTCTTGTGTGATAGAATGTGAACTACTAGATTTATATGTATCATTAATGTAACAGAATCTTCTCTTTTCTAATATACTCCAATTGTCATTGACCGCACCTGATAAAACTTTCGAAAACTTTCTTCTGTAATCAACAAATATCAAGTCCCCGCCATTCATAGACTTCACTCTATCGACAGTCTCTTCAAAAACAATAGAATCACCGTATTCTAATAGCAAAGAGTTTGTGCTTGGGTACTGGTACTCCCCAGCAACCCACATTCTTCTTTTGAAGTAATCAGTGTCCTCCAAAGATGGTGCATGATAGTTGTCGTATCCATCCGAGCTGATCTCGTTAGTTTCATTTGACAATGGATTACAATAAGCTAATGAGTAACCGTATGGTAATCTGGCACCTTTACTAAACCGGCTATTCAAGAGGTCTGCTAATAGATTATCTGTTGTGCTTTGATTGAATCCTGCCATAAACTTGGGCGACGAAATGACTACATTATCCTTACCTAGTAGTGATTGCACTGTGATGTACAACTCTTTTGATCTGAATGAAGATAGAGAGTCATCTTTTAGAATCCACCTCGAATTGAGAAGATTTGTTTTGATTGTGTTTAGATCTGCAGATGTTGCAGCTTTGGTCGATTTGGTGAACTTGGAAAAAGATCTGACAAGATTTAGCATTTGGATGAAATTCAAAGTTAATTTTCTATTAATATCTTTTTTAAAAAAAATCCAACAAAATGAGCATTAAGCACAAGAGAATAGAAGATCTTGTTAAGGTGATCAATTTCTTCTTATCTCCCAAGATCAGATCTTATCGTTCTGTAAATTTTGAAGAGTGCACTGTGTGTACTATGTAGCTTCTGTTATACGCTGAAGACTGTATTTTACAGGGGGCTTTCTGCCACAGACTCGCAGACAAAAATTTAGAGATCAATGTTTCCAATCTTTACTTGAATAGTTTAAACTTTATACGTTTTGGTTCTACTCAAACAGATATCTATAGGCATTTATTATATCTTTTATGAATATTTAGACGTATTGTACACTGTATCGTTACTTAAGTTAAGCGATTGATCTCTTCCTCAGTTAAAATATTATCCTTTAAATGGATAGCGTTGCTCAACAATAGAGTCTTTGGACCATTCAACTCAACGAAGTAGTCTTGATTAGATCCATTGATTATTTGTAACACTGTCCTCTTAAACTTAGGCCAGACCCCACTGAAGAATGTAAGAACCTTAGCTGACGCAACACTGCCAGTATCTTCTTTCTTCTTGAGCTCGATTTGAGCAGATGCGGTGTCCTCTATCAATGGTAGAGCGTCAGTAGTCTCAATTGTCTGGGTTTTCGGTTGTGGTCTTAATGCAGTTAACACCTTGCTTGTCCACTTAACTATAAATCTCTTCAGCAGCTCAAAAAATCTGCCCACTTTGGAAAGAACAGATATACCAGGAATACTTAGAGGAACTAGACTTTTTGCACCGTAAATCAGTTCATCAAAATCCTTCTGGGTTGAAGTGTAACCAATCAAGCTAGAAGGATTCACGGAAATTGACTCATTATCAGCTAGTTCGACTTTCAGTAATTGACCCGGGGAACTCAAGACAAACGAGCCTGTTCCCGAAACGGAGACCATCTTACTACTGGAATCATCAAGATTCAAATCGAGGTGATTTCCGGACCATGCTATAAGACTGTCTTTCTTGACTTTCCAGTACGTCGTCTCTGGCTGTCCAGCTGAAGGTGACTTGCTTGAGATAGTGGTAAATGCCGCATTTTGAGCATTGTTTGTAAGTAAAATCGAGGTTGCATCTGATGTATTGAAGCACCTTTGGAAAATCAATAAGTTACTGGATGAGCTTGTCATCTTGCCTAATTCCGTATACAGGTCTGATATGTTCCCATTGATAGCAATAACCTTTTGGTTTTTATTACTGTACCTAAGATTCAATATACTCGACTTGGGTAGCTTAATATTCAACAGATTATTAGAAGATCCTAAAACCTCAAAATCAACTGGTGATGCAAACGCTCCTATTCCTGTAGTTTTTGGAAGGGCCTTGACTGATTGGGTTATTGATGGTGGAGATGTCTTTGGTGTTGTGAACTTGGAAGTCAGTGATGATATCACAGAACCCATAGATATGTGCCTTATTTGTTGATGTTTATGCATTATGTGCCGTAGCGCAGTATGTTGTAACTGGATGTTTTTCGACTTGACAAACTCTCAATGTATTTGGTGCATTGACTGTTTGGTAAGCAAATGGCACGTCAATGGTATATTTAACGCCAGCAAGTTTGCACTAGTTATGGACGTCTGGGTGGATGTACCCAAGAGTCTAGAGTTTAGATTTCAACCTCATTTCATTTTTCTGACACCATTGGTTGAAGCTTCTGGTGGTGCGAGGTGTCTATTTGCCAGATCAGAACAGCATGTCTCCAGATTTACTATTCAGTATTCTCACTTTACCAGTTTAAATGTTTAGAATATGTGATTCAATTACAGCCATCTGAGCTACTACCTTTTTTTTTTACCTAACGAGTTTGTGACGCTTGAATTTTCTATTCATATATACCCTGATTTCTTCTGTCTCTTGAAGAAAATCAACAGATTATAACTAACAATCAACATGAGACAAATGACAAAAGTGATTGAGAACACCCCATTATAGCATGATTTACCCTTCAAACACACTTTGAGAAGATTTCCAGCACCATCATCAACATATTCACTTTGCTTGTCATAATTTGAGCCAAAATATCTACTTAAGGTCAAGAAAACGGTAATTGGGCCCGTACCTAATAAAGCCCATGTTGTTGCAAAGTTATTGGAGCCAAATGTATCAGCAACTATTGCTGGCATGGTTCCGTAAACAGCTCCATAACTGGAGCCGACTAGAAAAGATGTTAAGGACAATGAGTTAATGTCATTTAATAAAAGTAGTGATAATTGGCCAGTTGCTAATATGATATTGGCCAAAATCAAGACCCATAATCGTTGAAGTCTCCATGATTTATGAAGCAGGTCACTAGCTGGTCCTGAAACTAACCTTCCTAAGAAGTTTGAAAATGATATAATTGAGACTTGTAATGCTTGGTACGAGGACGATAAGTCTTCGTCTGGTTTTCCTGACACCCCTGAGATGAACATAGATAGCTTGATCAAAGATGGATTCAAATTTTGGTTGTTCAATTGCGCCTTCACTATGAATCCAACACAGAAAATGTATATTTGGCCGGTTGCACAATAGAATGCATTCAATAAATAATGTGCCAAAAATGTTTTATTTTTTAACAGGGATAAAATGTGAGCCAATGAACTAGTATTTTGTTTTTGCTTTCGTTTCTGTTGATGCTGCTGTTGTTGCTTCTTTTTCTTCTTGTTTAGCAATTCAACCAACTGTGAGTTATCCGGAATTAGTTGCTGTGATTGTGTAGATGTTATTAAAGGAGGCGTTATGGATTGATCATTTAATTGAAATTGAGCTTGGCTTTGTGAGTAGTTCCGTGTCAACGATGTAGGATACAGTTGTTGTTGATGATTGAATGGGGTATGCGGAGTAATGCTGGGATCAGCATCAGATCCTGAGGTGGGTGAGGAGCTTATAGCACTGTAGTCTTTCATAGCACCATCTGATGACCCAAGATATGTATTTTCATCATCTATTACAGCCTCCTCTTTAGGAATTCTTTTAGGCATACTTTCAAAAAAATTGACAGTTCTAGGTGAATTACTCAAAGAATTGTTTCTATATGAATTACCTCTATTCAAAAAATTTCTTGCTTTGAACTCGACAGGTGAAGCACTCAGCATGATATTAGACAATCTACCTGTTGATTTCGACACTGGTAAGCCCGTTGTATTTGATGGGGAGTCTCCATAGGATCTGGATGCGATTGGAGATGACGAGTTGCCTTGATTGATTGGAATAGGATAGTTTGGCACACCTGTAATAGAAGACAACGACGTAGTAGACGACGAGGATGATATTATTGAGGGAGTTGTATCGGATACAGTTGAGAATAATGATGTGCTGGAATTACTTCTCACTAAATTAACTTGGGCAAATGAACCTCTATGACCTTTCAGTAGATATGCAATTCCTGTAGATTCTTCGTTATCGTGAGTAACATTATATATCCCACTCACGTGGTGTCTAGAGTTGGATTTGGAGTTATATGGGGAAGGACGGAATCTTCGTAGTTGTGACTGCTGTTGTTGTGAATCTATTTCGTTTTGATGATCATCTTCGTATATTTTAACAAAAAAACTGCCGATTCCCATCACAGAACCCGCAAGTATGGCAATGAATTTGAGTAATCCCATGGTATTACCACTGAAAAAAACGGTTGATACAAAGGCATAAAATAGAGCAGCTAGGCCGTACGCAGAAACCGGTAGGGCGTTAGCAGCACCTCTGTGACGTGGAAAATTAATTGTGGCCACCTTCAAAGTTGAAAAATAAGGTAAAACAGATCCAAACCCAACATTGGTCATAGCTATAAGTATATAAGCAAAATTGTGGATTTTAAATTTATAATTAAGATAGAGAATGAAAAATCCACTTGATTCTAAGACTGCCCCAAGTAATGTTGCCCAACCTGGACCGAATTTATCTATAAATAAACCAGCTGCAAACCCTCCAAGTGATGATCCAACATTGGAGGCGAATGAAATCAATGAAGAGTCTTTAGCTGAGAATTCACATCTTGATATCAGTTGTGGAGAGTAAATACCATATAAGTAAGGTGTTCCTGCTGCCAAAGCAACAAGGGTAGAAGCTATTAGGGAAATAAGCTTCAACTTTGAAATGTCATGGTCAGCTTGCTTGGGCGAATTGCTTCGTTCATTCACCACTGCTGTGGACATTATTTATACCAGATAATATGATAGCTTCAAAGATAATCCACTTGCTGTTGACCGAAAGGATAGTTTGGATAAATTCTTAGAAAATATATTGGAAGAGATGAGCTTTTAAATTGCTGTGCTTTTAATCCATCTGGAATATTTTAGGCAAATACTGATTAGTGAGTGTAAACCACCTGTATAAATTGTTGATAGCGAGCCCTTATAATATACCTTTCAACAACTAGACATAGAAACACATGAGTTACTTTTGATTCCTGGCCTTTTGTTAATTGTTTAGTAAGAGATCCGTTGACAATTCCACTTCTAAAGATTGGAGAGGTGAAGAGTGCTTATGTAATATTGGATTAGGGGTTCGATAGTTGATTATGTCAAGCTTCAGAGCTGGAATGAACAGTTTGTTCGAGTGAAGATGAGATACGTACTTAACATCATCAGGAGCCAGTGAACCAGCATGCCACACGTAACAGCTTATATATGCACACTAAGAAATACATGCGGCTTCCCAGTTACAAGTTACTCCAACTATTGTAAAAAAACAAAAAACATAAAACAGACACAACAGAGAATCCGGCATCCCGTCCATCTTCTTATCTACTTAACTGCCCAATCAAGGATCTTAATATATGTACTATGTAGTAATGTATTATGTAATATGTACTATATTATAGCTATGTTAACTAAATGAGGACTAGCTTGTTATGTTTATTGATGTACGGTTGTGCAATTAAAATTTGTGCTCCTCACCGCCCGGATTGAAATCCACCGACGGTCGGTTATATAATCTACATCGATCGACGCTACACGTTGCTCTACAAACAGATCACGTGTAAGATGAAGATATATA
Source organism: Ogataea nitratoaversa (assembly GCA_030579435.1). NCBI lineage: Eukaryota > Fungi > Ascomycota > Pichiomycetes > Pichiales > Pichiaceae > Ogataea > Ogataea nitratoaversa. The sequence goes on from JAKTQZ010000045.1 coordinate 66,178, forward strand.
TTATATAATATATAATATATAATATATATTATATAATATATAATATTATTTTATATTGTACGTACATGCGAAATAAGGTGTTAAATGATCAAGAGTTGATAAGAACTGATACAATCCCTATCCAAAGTGGTGTCAGATCATAACTTTTCATCAGGGAAATAAATTAGACGAAAACAAAAAATACTGAAGATGGCAAGAAGACGTAGAATAGAGGAATCAGACGAGGGTACAGATGGTGACGATGATGAATATTTAGAGCAACCACGTCATGCTAAGAGACAAAGAACTGATTTACGATCGCATACTGAAGACGTCAGCAATTCAAGGGAGACCTCGGTAATCAACAGCTCTTTTGAGAAAAGTGATCAGCCGTTGTCGGTGAGAGAGAAAAGAATTCAAAAGTTGACAAATGCTTTTGTTAGAACTTTATTGGGGTTTGAAAACAAATATCAAGTATTGACTAAAAATTACATCGCAAAGATCATCGAAGCTGAAGATGAAAGAGGAAATGGTATCATTTTCAAAAGACATTTGTTAGGCAGAATAAATGAAGAATTAGAACGACTGTTTGCGGTGCGATTAATTGAATTGCCATTCAAAAATGCACCTCCGGCTACTATGGAAGATAATGTAGAAACATCTACTCAGAGGAATCAAACTCAATCAAAATCAAACTCTGCGCCATCCAGTGGAGGTTCGTCTGAAGATTATATTTTGACAAATATTTTACCAAAACACCTGAAAGATCAGATATATACTTTTTTCAAACAATCTGAATCAGTCGCCAATAATTTAGATTTGGAAACAGATTTTCCTAAGCCAAGTACAGACACGATCCAGCAAGGTTTTAAGTTACTCATTTTATCAATTGTTCTACTGAATGACAATAACGTGACCAAGTTTGATTTACTGAACATCTTGAAATCTAAATTTTCGATATCTTTCAAAGAAACCAAAAGTATTTCATTATTAGGTGGTAATCTAACAATAAGTGACTTCCTTCAAAACTTAGTAAAAGCAGAATACTTGAACCAACTAGATATGTCCAAAGTGGCCCCCGCAAAATCTAAGGGTACTAAAAAGAGTAACAGTAGCAATACCGGTGGTGTCACATCGAGTATTTCAAGCATGGGGAGATTAGTCAACGGAAAAAATATCGATGATAAACTATTAGTGTTTTCAGTGGGTCGCCGGACTTTGGTGGAAATGGGTAGAGATAGCTTTATTGATTTTTTGAAGGAGATTTATCCGAATTGGAATGATGATTTGGAGAAGAGTGCCCTCTATACTTTGAATAGTGTTTGGACGGTTGATTCGAGTAAAGTGAATTTACAGACTTATGATACTGTTGATTAGCAGTGATGTTTTTTTTTTCAATAGGATTTGTTGGTTATCTCATGCTTCTGCAGTTTTCTTGATGTTCTATGGTTGTACATTCATGGCACGCGTATTGATTCATAGCTCAAAAAGATATTTTACCAACTATTAAGTTACTTACAATATATAGATACGCACGTGGAAATAAAATACAATCTGAATCTCATCATGAATCATTCACCAAACAAGTTATTCAACGCCCCGTTTTCAACAGTAGGATCATCCATGACATCCTCACCATTCATGGTTTTTTTGTTTCTCCTTTGCTGAGCATTCTCCACCTGCTTCTTTCTATCCCTAGCCTTTTGATCTTCGTCATTTGCGGAAACTCCATTGGATCCATTGGGTTCATTTTTTGGTCCTGTTGAATTTTGGATTAATTGTAAGAAACAATTTCTTCTTTCTCTTAGCTTCTTGCAGTTCATTAGGATATTCTCGAATTGGCTTAGTTCCTTATTAGAAACGTCCAAGATTTTTTGAAGTATCACTGCTGGGTATGATGACTTATATCTTAATCCCATGTATAATATAGTTAATGTGTATGCTGCTTCGGGGTGTGTATCGACGTAAAACTTGTCTGTTAAAACGTTCAGTAACGTTTGTATCAAATTTTCAGAAAGATATTTATCAACGTGATCATTATTCAAAACTATCAAATCTTGAATCATATGTTTCACTATCAAAATTGCGTTGAATGAGCATCGTGTATCTTTAAAATCAATAATGTGACATAGTAAATTCAATAAAGGGGCTAATAAATTTAAATTATTGAAAATTAGCTCCCGCGTATTCAACTGTCTCTCATTTAATGAAGACGATGTTTGCTGTCCGATAAGATCAATCAACATACGATCAATAACGGCTGTTAATTGTCTGAGCATATGCTCTTCCATCATCTCTTCGCTCAACTGCTCGTCACTTTCATTTCCCTCTAATTGGACACCCTTTTGATAAACTAACGCCCATTTGGAAACAAGTAAATCATCAATTGTATTCAAAACCTGAGGTAATAACTCAACCATGAAAGGATCTAACTGGTTGACAGGACAATTTTTGATGACGTTCCTGATCACCAAATTAATCATATGTCTCCACGAATGTAATGTTATACCAACAGATTCGCCAGTCAATGCCTTCCACAACATGGTAGCACATCCTGGTATTTCATAAAACGTTTCTTCTAATTCCGATATCGAGCTTATTGTTAGATACGCATATTCTCTAGTGTATCTAACAATATGACCAACACTATCAGCGAAATCTCTTAAGGTGTGCATAGCTTTGACGCTTTCATCCATGAATGATTCTTTAGATTGGATAGAAACACCTTGTTGCCAAAATCTTTCCATACAACTATATTTGACAAAACTTTGTACTTCAGATGGTAATCCTTCCCAATTGGCAGGGTTATGATATGCTTGAATTTGGTAAATTAATTGTAATATATGTGGCAATATTGGTTTGATTCTGGGTTTCCAAAGTTTTAATAAATCTTGATATGTGTCAGATTGGTGATCTAATTTTTCAATACTATATTGGACAAAGATTCTTGTAGCTCTTATTGGGAAAACCGAAGACCAATGATCCTTTAAATCCTTTTTCAAACTTCTACCACCTTCATCCATTTCAGCTTGTAATAGATTGGTATTCGCCGTTATGTTCCTTGACTGGAAATATTCAGCAATCTTAACAATACCTAATCTTTCCATGAACCAATGTAATTCTAATAACCCTTTTTCTGTAGCTGGATCAGACCAGGCAATCAATTCCGGATCAACAATATTACTAAATCTTTCCGCCTTATTATCAATTGACGATCTTTGTGAAACAACTAGGAGAAATGATTTGAATGCAACTGCTTCATGATCGCTTAGCTTCTTGCTAGCCAATATTGATCCAATAGCATTCTCTAGTTCTCCTAATATGTGCTTCAAGGACTCTGGCATCAAATAGGCTAATCTATTCAACTCAGTACCACCACTTGTTCTTAAGTCTCTAATTAATTCTCTTTCATCGTCTGATGCATCCTCGGGGTATTCAAAAGTACAAGATTCCATAACTTTTTCCAAAACTTTGAACATCGTTGAGGAAGTATCTTTTAACAAAGGAGTAAACTGAACCAATGTTTGTATTTGTTTCCTGAAAAGCATTGGATCCTTGGCATTTAACATTAGTAATAATTTACACAAATTATCGACCTGTCCAACAAGGTAGTTCTTGATTTCCTCAAGATCTTTCTCTTGATACCAGATTAACCATCTTGAAATACCTCTAACACATGCTTCTATAAGAACAAATTGAGAGAATCCATAGACAAATGGCTCTGAGTCTTTACCTTTATATTTCAACTTTGAATTAGTCAACGACTCGGACCCAATAGCTGATGAATAAAATTCATTTAGTCTGTTTGCTAACCACTGTAGGCCGTCCTTAGGTTTCTTGCAAACAATAATTCTCACTATATCGTCATTCATTTTTTTATAATTGTTCAAAAATGTGGATGATTCAGATTGACTTTCAAAATCAATCTCCAAATAATTCTTTGCAATAAAATTATCATCACAGTCTGCATAATTTATTAAACGATTAGCGCTATTTTCTAAAAGTTCGGGTAAAATTGATTCAAAATCAGGCTTGTCACTCAGTTCATCAATTCTCAACATTGAACACCAAAACTGTAATGAAAGTCCTGAGATTACCAATGATTCGTGTTTGGTAGTTTCCAATACTAACTTATAGTAATTGGAAATATCAGCGGTTGCAGGTAAAGAAAACTTAGATGGTCTGTCGTTTGTATGAAGATACTCACTCAAGCCAACAATCATCTCAACTAGCTTCTTCATCAGAGTGTATTGGTACTCGTCAATGTCATCAGGATTTATTGAAATTTCTTTGAAAACTTTAAATAACATTGCCAAACCTTCAGTTTGATAAATTGATCCAATGACTTCATTAAAGTCAGCCTCTTCGGAATATGGTCTGGTGAATAATACTTGTAAACAATCAATTGTCAATATCTTGATCTTCACATCATTCACTTTCAATAGGTTACTCAACTTTGCAAGCACACCAGCGTGTCTGAAAGCTACAGGCAAAACCCAATATAAACTTGTTTTGAACACTTGTAAGATTTTAATCACAAAATTTGAGTATTCTCTATAAGTAGGGTCTACGCTCGGAGTTTGTAATGAAGTTGTTCCTTGATGACTTAAAAAGTAATCAATACACTGTTCTAGTAGATGCGTCCACCTCACTAACCAACCCTCTTTTGAGGCTGCAAATATTCTTAACGATTCGTTAGGCTCATATTTCATTAATAGGATGGCTTCTGAAGTAACAACTTCCGGGCACAAGGAAGAGAGGACATTATTCCTTTGAGAAACGATCGGATCATCTAATAAGTATACGTCTTCAAACAATGCTATAAATATGACAAGAGACAATTCTCGTGTCGTGGCATTATGTTCCCAAAGTTTCAATAAATCAAGATCCATTGTAGCCCAACTTTCCAATTTTTCAACATCTGTATAGTTTTTGTCATTCAATGTAGTTGTTGTTGCCGTTGCTGTTGCTGTTGTTGAATCTGCAGTTGCGGTTAATGTATTATTATTATTATTGTTACTATTGTCGTTTTCCGCGCTATGTTTTGACAGACAGTAACCCCAACATCTTTTGGCAATCTCCACCCATAAGAACGCGATTTTTTCTTTCATATAATGAGGGTCGGATGGGGACACTTTAGTAGCCAGTTGAATGACCCAGTTTCTTACGGCCACTTGCTTTTCAAGATCCCATGTTGGGAAATCGCTTTTGATGGCATTCAACAGTAAATTTAAACCATAATGTCTAACAATGAAGTCATACTCGTTGTCAGGTAATGATAATTGAAACCCCCAGTATGGAGATTCGGGAATAGCTTTAACCGTCTCTAGGAAATCTTGAGCTTTGTGTCTGTCATCATTGGAAGAAGCCGAATTATAGATAGTATGCAAAGACCGAAGAATTTGGCCAATACCATCGGAGTCCATGGCTTGTGATTTATTTGTTTATAGTAAAGGTATGAACAAAGAATGTAAAATAGCTCAGAGTACTATGATATTTCAATAAGCTTTATTGTAGTATAGCACGATTGCAAAACTGAAACACTTGATACAGGCTTGGTATAAACGAATTCTTGTGCCAATATTATATTCAGAAGAGTACAATTGAGCAACCGATGTGTGATTATATCAAATGATATGCTGATTGATCCTATGTTTAATGAAAGCAATATAGATAATAGATAAAGAATTAAGGCGTAATTGTGACAGGGGAATATGTATATGTGTAATGGAGACGATCTCGAATCAGTATAGTGAGATTTGATATCTGATATATATATAGATCTGGAATAACACAATGTATGTTGAATGATTACGGATAATTAATTCTCAAAGGTAAGCATATATTATCAGGTAACAACCGAAACAAAACACAAATAGAGAACAAAACAAAACAACGAAACATTCAATCTCGATGGATCGGTCGAGCACCAAATTTTTCTTTATTCTGAGCCTTTTTGTGGGACGAAAGGGTCGTGAATTTTGAGTACGTGAAAGCGGGTTGTTATGTCTAGTTTGAATCTGCAATATTCTCTACGCTACAAAGAAGAAGCATCAATCATCTAAAAACGGTGTATAGCATACTTTTCCTTGGGTCTGTTCTTGTTCAGGTCTATAAACATGATTATGGTAATGGTAATGGTAACACACAACAACTTCCTTATGATCCACGGCCATGACCCAACTAGTACAGTGAAGAGTTACCGCCCTATAGGGCGCTTATGTCATGAATATAAAAAATGACGTAAGCACATGGTGAACAAAGAATCTTTCCACTTCCATGGTTAGGGGGTGAAGAAAAGAAGCATTTGAAACGTGCTTAAGTGTTAAATGATCTGATACACAGGCGCATATGTTCACTACTTGCAGTACCAACCACACTTTAAAAATATCAAGGCCATGTTTATGGCACTCAGACCTGTTTGGACTGCAAGAGTCGGAGTCGGAGCTTCGGCCACAAACTTGATTTTGAAAAGTCCTAGCAGTAAAATATTGAGATTCAAATCCACTGTTAGAGCGACTCCCGAATTCAAGTTCAAATCTAGGAAAACAAAGACACCTGAACAGTTGAAAGCTGAAGAAGAACAAAAAAAGTATGAGGAGGCCATCAATTCGGGCTCGTGGGTGAGAAAATGGGGTGCCATTACATCTTCTTTCGAGTTCAACAAGAAAGCAACGAAGTATTACATTGGTCTTTATATAGTATTCATTGGATATGGTATTCATTACTTTCAGAAACTGTACTATAGAGATGTGGAAAAAAAAGAGTTATTGGACAAGAGAGATAACTTGGCGGTTAAGGGCCAGTCTTTGACTGAATGGGAAAAATTGAGACTAAGAGAATTATCTGGAGACTTGATCAGAACCTCAGATTTGGAGAGATTAAAAGCATATCATAAACTAAGAGAAGAGTGGTTGCTAAAGACTGAAAACGCAGCTACTGAACAAGAAAAAGCTGAAATTGGAGAGTTCAATCCAACTCCTATAGATATAGAAGCTATCGTTGACCATTCAGTAGAAGAGGCAATTTTACCACCAAAAGATCTAACTGAATTCTATGACAATATTGCAGAGAATTATGATAAAGAGATTTCGAGTGAAGAATTGTTTTCGTTAATGGGTAGCAAGAGGAAATGGCTCATGAAACACTGCAAAGGCGATGTTTTAGAAGTTGCATCTGGTACAGGACGTAACATCACGTACATGGATCCTGAGAAAGTGACTTCATACACATTCTTGGACACTTCAACTAAAATGATGGAAGTCACGTATGAAAAATTCAAAAAGCAATGGCCTAGTTTTGCAAAGGTGAAGTTTGTTGTCGGTAAAGCTGAGGATTTGCTAGATCTAACAGGCAAGAAACGTGTTAAATACGATACCATTATTGAAACATTTGGACTATGCTCTCACGAAGATCCTGTCAAAGCTTTGGAAAATATGGGCAAACTGTTGAAACGGGGAGGAAGAATAGTGCTATTAGAACACGGTAGAGGTACTTATGACTTTATTAATAAGAAACTAGATTCGAGAGCGGCAAAACATTCAGAAAGTTGGGGTTGTAGATGGAATTTAGATATTGGTGAACTAGTTGACAAATCCGGATTGGAAATCACAGAAGAAAAAAGATCTCATTTTGGCACTACATGGTGTATCGTGGCTAAGATACCGGGTGATGTTATTGATATCGAAGAATTAGGATTTTTTGATAAATATTTCACAACTAGAAGAACTAATTTTGATTCTTCCGTTGTTAATGCGTCAGCTTCTTTAGTGGAAAGAAATTTAAGAGAGAGGGCTAAGGCGGAAAAGAAGGTGTAAGTTGACGTAGGATTAACTTTGTACATAATGCTTTTATGAATATAATATATAATAGAAGAATACTAGAATTTTTAAAATTCTGTGGTAAAGTCCAAAGTAATAAATAATATTTACTTTTTCTATTTGTTTTATATGCTATTACAATGTTCATTCTTTTATTTTTTTGTTTTTGAATTATTATTAATCATCTTCCCCGGAGATATTAACATTGGTATTTTCTTTGGGTTGCCGCTGATCCCTCAACGATGACTCTATTTCAATTTCCAATATTTATTCAATAACCGTGCTTCCAAGGAATATTTTGCAATCTGAATTGAATACTCGCACCTCAACCAGTACTTTTTTTCCAGACAATGAGAATCACCTGTATAAATAAAATGATTGTTACACAATAATAAATATCAGTTGCTTTCTTTGTTTCTTGTTGTTAATACCCTAAACCTATACCCAGTTGATTCAATTGGAACCCATAAATCACACCCTTACGATGGCTATTCCAAGAAAGCCCAAGAAGACAGTTTCATTCTCAGAGAAATCTGCAGCATCTTCAACGGCAACTCCAGGATCGTCAACAATATCAACTACGTCAGAATTACATCCAAGTTCCAATCATGAAACTGATAAGTCAACCTCTCTCAAGACTAAATCTTCTTTGTTTGAAAAGAGTTCCAATTCCACCTCGTCAGCCAGCTCACTAGATGTCTTTCCATCAATCAAAGCAACACCATTGTTGATTCCATATCATTCACTTCTTATGATTCCAGCTCTCTTCAATCAGTTCGCCATCACTCAGAACATATTACAAGCTCTTCAAAGCTCATTTATTACCCTGCTTGTGCTGCAATTTATTTACGGTGTGATGATCAATGAATACAGCAAAAAGCCAAGCAAGAAGAATTCGAAGAGATCGTCAGGTCCAGACTCTGGTGATTTCTTATACTTATCAGTGACGTTCATATTGTCTATTCTTTCAGCTGTTCCAATCTATATTCTCATGATTTTATTTGGGGCGCCAATTGGGTCATTAACAGTGAAATCGTTCTACTTGTCTTCACACTTAGCATTTTTAACAACATATCCTTTATTAATTGCGTACAAGTTTACATCAGCTAATGCAGGTTCTACATGGTTTGATTTATTGACCTTCCAAGTCCCTGAATTTTATAAAAACCAAATTTATATGACTTGTGTTGGAAGTGTCGTTGGTTGTTGGTTGGGTGTCACTCCAATTCCTTTGGATTGGGATAGAGATTGGCAAGAATGGCCTATTACATTATTAGTTGGTGCTTATGCGGGCAGCTTTATTGGTGGTTTGATAGGTTGGTTGACCAACGTTTTTCTGTAAAAGAGCTTGAAGAGTTTCTAGGTGATAATTGGGTGGCATCTTCTTGAAATATCTATTTGAACTACTGTCACTACTTAAAGTTAGCAGATTCAGGGGACAAACTTGTATATATATTCTGTATTCTTCGAGAATTAGGCTGAAAAATAGTTTTTTTTGCTTCAAATTTAATTGTTATTACTTTGGCCAAGTAGTGTGACAGTTATACTAACGTCATATAAAAGTAGTAATTCAACAGTGCGCCAGCGTTAACCCTCCATCTTCCAAAGAGTAAATCATTGAACTAAGCACTATAACCAGAGGATGGAATAGAGCCTTAAATATTTCCCATGTGCAGAGGTGTTTTGGTCTCTACCAGCCAAAAATTTGATTATTGGTGATAATTATTGAGAGCTATTGAAAGCTGAACAAATAATTTGTAAACAAATGTCAATCCAGTTGTTGAAGACACCAATCTGGGAGGGTTGAAAGTGCCATACTAGTCTATTATCCATATATAAATCTGATACAGAGGGAGAATTTTGGACCAATGTTCTCCTCTACCAACTCCTCGTCCAACACATTTGGTCAAAAGCCAAATCTATTTGGGCAACAACCTCAGCAACCTACTTTATTTGCTCAACAACAACAGCCCAGTGTGTTGGGGCAACACCAATCTCAGGGACAACTACAAGCTCAGGGACAGCAGCATCAATATTCCCAATTATCGCAACCCGCTGTGGAGCAAGAATCTAGATTCTCTAAGTACCAACTGAAAACAGAGAAATCAACTAAAGAGCCAGAATGGATTACTAGCAACTCCATAATACCCATATCAAAGGGCAATACAGGGTCATCGATCACTGATGGAAAGGTTGCGTCGCAAATTAAAAAAAGATCTTTACCTTCTCGTTTACTTAAAAGGGCTAGTAGAGGATCAGGTCCATCTCAAGAAGATTCGGACGTTAATAATACTCCAATATTACCCTTTCAAACAGGTATTCAGAGAAAGTATTCCAGCGGATTACCACAATATGAAGATGAAAGTACCTATAGTGGTGACTTGCTAAAAGAACTCCCACCAAAAAGATCCTTGTTTGATTTATCTTCTACCACTGACGATGAAAATAGTAGTAATTTATTGATTAACAAAGAAGCGTTCCAAAAGTTGGAAAGTCTTCCGAACAACTTCAAGAATATCTTTAATCGATACCAGCGAAGCAAAATTGATTCGCAGGCCACTTATTCGAACAGCAACACAAATTTCCCCTTTACAGTTGATACTAATAGCAATGGGGTATTGGGTTACGGTAATACTAGTATAACAAATTCACAAAACAACGTTAACAAGAAGGATGGGAAAGAAACTCAAATCGCCTCTTTAGAAAGTGCAGTCATAATATACGGGTATGATGATTCCAACTTTAACTTGATGGTGGAGCATTTCTCGAAGTTCGGTACTGTGTTAGAAAACTTTAATCAAGATGTAAAGCCGACGTTTTCGTATCCAATAAACTCATATCAACGCCAAAAACAATACAGTTATCGCCAAGAGTCTAACATCATTAATAGTAACAAACTTACAAACAATAACCAGTCTACGGAGAAAAATTACCCAATTTTTCTCGGTCCAAAATGGGTGAAATTAACTTACGATAACCCGTCATCCGCGATACGTGCTCTCCGTGAAAACAACTCTTTAGATGATAAAAATAATGTCATAGGAGTCATCCCGTATTCTAAACAAAGCCTAGAAAAATTACTCGGATTCAAAATTCCAGAGTCTCAAGACATTGGAGGTTCCATTGCAATGGTTAAGCTATCCAGTAAAGAGCAGCAGGTGCACAATGAGATGAGTACGATCTTTGGTATTGGTAACTACACCGAACATGAAAATGGTGAGAATTCAGACTCTGTAGGATCGGAATTCAAGTTGAAAGATGGTACCAATTTAATATATATCCCTAAGACTCAAAAGAAGAAGGAAAAGTCTGGATTTGTTGATAGTTCTATAAAATTCATTTTCGGTAAAGGGGAACTATAGTTCTATTGAATCCATTATCAGTAAAAAAGGATTGTAATTATATAAAATTTATCAGTTGTGTACGATTTTATAATTTTAGTTGAATTACACTTAAGTGAAAAAGAAAATAAAGCAAATAAGAGTCCATTTGAATGCTGAAACTGACACCAACTTGCAATTAAAAAGAAAGATTGAACTCGATAATAATATAAACTGGGGTGCAGCACTGCCTGAATCTGTAAGTTTATCATTGCATTTTATAATCTAGTTATTGATCAACTCAGCTCAAGTACTATAGTATAGGTAAAACTCGAGCCCTGCAAGAGTAATACGCAATTAATCGTATGGAGAGCAAAAACAGTGAAACTTTCAAAAAGGAGGACTCGTAATTATTTGCAATGGAAAAGAACGAGATAATCAGGAGGTTGTCCCAGATGCAGTCAGATACTCAGAAAGCATTATATGCTTACTCGTTGGCCAAGCCGAATGAACAACAAAAAAAGACTGTCAAGGCACTAATAAATGGCATTGATAAAGAAGTCTTGAGTCCTTTGAATAATTTGAATGCATCAGAGGAAAAGACTGCCCTCATTAAAAAAGTTACAGATCTTTGTGATGATTTGCTGTCATTGTATGGTTTCTTGTCGAAGAATGACCCTGGATTTTTGTCCATAGATGAGAAGTTGATTTGGATGACATCCAAGATAAAGTACAAGACGAGTAACAACTCGTATAATGAAGTTTTTTACCCTTTGTATGATCCTTCAGTTGGGATCTTTGTCTCTGATACGTCAACCTCGGTGTACAACACTACGTATGATATTGGATCAAAAATGGAAATTAATTCGGATGTTGACCTCTGGCGTTCTGAAATGATTAGTCTAGCGGTGAACCAGTCCGGTTTACCAGATTTGTTTCAAGATTCCTTGTCAAACTGCTCGTTTGTTTCCTCTGTCTTGGCGATCGTTCATTTGGACCCAAATTTATTACTAAGTAATATACACTCATATGACCTCAATTCTACCTCAAACGAAAAATTTAGCGTTGTGTTGAATTTTAACGGTTCACAAAGAGTCGTCAATGTGGACAATCGCTTTCCCTCAGATACGAAATATTACATGAAGTCACTGACTAATGACTCTCTTCTTTGGCCCGCAATTCTCGAGAAGGCTTACTTGAAGACTAATGGAGTTATCCATTTCGATCAATTCACAGGCTCGAACTTTTGCAACGATACATTTATGTTGACTGGATTTGCTCCTGAATATATTTCAGCCGAGTCTTTGAATCAGGAACTGGTGGCTACTATTTACAAAAGTTTCAAAAGCGGTAAGGTCGTAGTAGGTCTAGGTACAGGTGATTTGACGAAGGACGAGTGTTCGCACTACGGAGTGGTACCGCGTCATGATTACTCAGTAATCGACATTATTGAAAACAATGAAAATGGCGAGGGTAAAAAAGGACAGTTTGGCCATAGTTTTTTGGTTAAAAATCCATGGATCGCAAAACATAGTGGGAACTTCAAAAGATTGTTTGAAACTGATGACTTGTATTTCTTTAACGGAGTATATTTGAACTGGGACGTAGCCAACATTTTTGACCATCATTATTCCAAGACTTTTTTCTTTTTGGAAAAAGAAACGGATTTCAAGAACAATTCCTTCGTTGATAAACCTCAATACAATGTCTCAAACCCTTCTCCAACCGAGGAGAATGAGGTTTGGGTTCTCCTCGAGAGACATCTGCGATTTCCTAATAATGAGACTATTACACTCAGAGTTGAATGGTATGAGACTGAGACTGAAGAGAGAATCTGGACCAAGTCTTCTCATAAAAGTGTTCTAAAAACTGAAAGTAACGACTCTAGGTTTTCTTTATCTAAGATAGTACTAAAACCAAATCAAACGATTACAGGAATATTCATTGCTGAAATGCAAGAACCCATGGCGGGAGAATCAAACCGAAATACTCCCATTTTTCTTTCACTTTATATTCATTCGAAAAACCCTATCACGGTCGATAGAGCATCTAACAAGTATAAGGTCTTAAATACATTAAATGACAATTGGTCTTTTATGCAAAGTGGCGGAAACTGGAATTTCGAAACTTATCTGAATAATCCCCAGTTTGTGTTAACTACTTCATCTTCAATGCCGTCCCAAAGTGATGTTAAGTCTCTTATTGGTTTGTTTAGTAACAAAGACAAGAAAGTAAACGCCCTCGTGTTTGAGAAGGACGAAACTCCTTTCAAGTTTTTAACTGAATTCAATGAAAAATTACTAGTTCCTGGGCAGCGACTAGAGTACAATAATGGGTACCATGTCCAACATTTGAGTTTGGAAGCAAATAAAAAGTACATAATTATTCCATCTATGTATGAGCCGAATCAATGCGATGGATTCAAGCTCGTTGTGAATACTAGTGTAAATTTCCAGCTTCTCAAAGTTTCCACAGCACTAGGACTTTTCCACAAATCTGTGGATCTAAAGTTTGGTTCAAACTCATTTGAGTCATCGACCGCATTCAAGTTACAGAGAAGTGCCAAAGTCACTTTGAGAATCAAAACTGATAAAAGAACATTAATCAAAGGAAAGTTAATAAATACTGACTCAATGACCGTCGTTGATAGTTCCAAGAAAGGATATACAAATTATCGTTATGGGCTATTTTTAGGCGGGTTTGAAGTTGTCGGTGGTTCATACAAGTTAGTCATAGAAAAGCTAGAAAGGGGTCCTGAAGAAACAAGGTGCTCTGTTGAGATAGGATCAAGTATAGCGCTTTCATGATTTGATTTTTTGTTATGTCTATGCTTCTCTATAGCATAGATACTAGATATATAAATACATGGTTTTCCATATTTGGAAGTTTACCGTCGAAAAAAATATTTTCCGCTTACCAACCACATAGATTTATAAATATTAAATATTAAATATTAAAAAGTAGATATAAATAGTTTTAGAGCTGGCCAGACGTACCGTTCAAGTTTAAGTTAATGGCTATCATTGTTATAAATTAATGAAATAATTAAATTTACGGCTGTGCTTTTGCTACTGCTTTGAGACAAGTCAATTAGAAAGTAAAACATATCTTAAATTCGTATCGATCACTTAGTACATTGGAAACATTTCAACTCATCGTTACCATGGCTTTGACTGCTGCCGATCTTTAACCACATTATAGAAGAAAAGCTGAGATGATTATGACATGTCATCAGAGTTCGAGAAATTAAAATTCCTTACAAAGCTTGTGGGAAGAGCCAACCTACAAGAGAAGCTCACTAAAAATAGCACATTAAATTTTGACACATTACTTAATATGATTGACGAAAGTCCAGAACAGAAATATGCTGACGAACCTATCACTAAGACAGTTGAAAATCAGATTGATGTGGAGCTTGACATTCAAGAAATTTACGATCGCATATTAACAGATGGTTCAAACAACTTCCCTAAACTTATGAAACCATCCCACCTGAAATATTTAGGTATATTTATTGACCAAGGAAAACTTCCCGCACCATTTACAGTTCTAGATGCATCACATCCTTGGATTCTGTATTGGTTATTTAACTCCAAGATTTTACTAGGAGAAAGCATCTCACCAGCCATGTCTGAGAAGATAGGAAATAGAATAATATCATTCATAGATGGACGAACCGGTGGTATAGGAGGAGGTGAAGGACAGATGAGTCATTTGGCTGCTAGTTATGCTGGAATTTTAACTTTGGCATTATCTGAGAATAAGGATGCGATGTTGAAACTTGATAGACGGCAAATATATAATTGGCTAATTAACATGAAGCAGTCAGATGGTTCTTTCACCATGCATTATGGAGGCGAAAAAGACACAAGAGCAGTTTATTGTGCTTTATGTATAGCCACTCTTTTGAATATCATGGATGATCGCTTGGTTGAAGGCACTGGCAAATGGTTAACTGATTGTCAAACTTATGAAGGCGGTTTTGCTGGAGCCCCAAATGATGAGGCACATGGTGGATATTCGTTCTGTGCCTTGGCAGCTTTATCTATAATCTATAGCCCTCAGGAATTGAACAAGATAATAGATCTGGACAGTTTAGTGAATTGGACAGTGAAAAGGCAACATGCATTAGAAGGAGGTTTGAGCGGGAGAACAAACAAGCTTGTCGATGGGTGCTATAGTCATTGGATCGGTGGGTTGGTAGCTCTATTGGAAGTTTCTACAGGTTACACGCCACTGATAGAGAGAATGAAATTACAAAATTATATATTATGCTGCTGTCAGGATAACCCTGCGGGTCTCAGAGACAAGCCCGGTAAAAATGCAGATTTTTATCATACTAATTATGTTCTTTGTGGGCTAAGTATGTGTCAGAACTATCAACTTTATAACCCGGATAGCAATGATGCGAAGAAGCTTGGACCTGCTTTTGGTTACACGCCAGTTACTATCGAAGATTCTGAAGTTATTGATAATTTGCCTGCTAATATAATAGCTCAACTGGATCCAATATTTGGATTGCCGGATGGATTTGCGAAATCTATGCGTGAATTCTACACTAATGCATAAAATAATCTATATAATATGTAACATATGGCATATTCTAACTTGAACGCATTTCTTTGTTTAGTTCATAATAATATTTAACTTTTACCAAATTTTATGATATTCATATTTGACTAAATCTTAGCAATATCAAGTTAGTTGTAAATGAATTTGACCTGAAGAGGTAAATTGTATACTTAAAACTTACTACACCGCCCAATTGTTCAATCCAATGTGCGACAATCAAAAAAGTCGACCCGCACTTTACATGCACTTTAGCTAACGTAAATCATTTTCAAACCTTCGAACTCAAAGTTCAAGCATCAATCCACGGCGCATGGCCATGGACCGACCTATGGTCAACTAAATCGAATTGAAGATATAATTAGAAAGCTAGTCAAGTTAAGACAGAGGCATTGCATCTACATAAGTTCAGAAACATAAACCTATTACTCCCTAAATATCCTGAAAACATCAGATACATATATAGTCACATCATGGGTAGATTAACGACATCAGAGGTAAGTTTTTGTCAAAGCGAACTGGCATAGAGTCTGCTTGATGTTTATTACTAACATTTATCCTTCAACGACCTAAAATTCACTTGTTTGGGAATGGCTGGTTGTGTATGTTGTATTCCAGTTTATAAAAGAAGTTTCCAATTTACTTGATCAAAACCAAGGAAAGTCATCCATATATATCACACAAAAGAGACTTTCGTATGATGAAGACGAACAGATTCCTGTTGAGCCTACCAGTGATATAATAAATGACCACAAGAAGTATCCGTTATTAGTCAGGGTCACGGATGGCAATAAACATAAATCCAAGAAGATCAAGTTAAGTACTGTTGTGCAATCAGATCAATTGGAGTTGTTCTGGATCGAATATGCTAATGCTTTGAAAAATGGGTTTGTAGGTTTGAAGAAGAAAGGCAAAAAAAGTAAGAAGAGCAAGAAAAGTACCAAGACAAGTAAAGTTCCTAAGACTGGATAAATGAGGTACTTGCAATATGGTGCATGATCCTTATGATAGGAAGGAGCATGTTTCTGTGTAAAACATGTTTATGTGTATAGATTTACAAGTAATACTATAATACATATGTTAATTAAAACTATGGTATCTGAGCAAATGATGATTGTATGCCCGAATCTCCAAAAAGCTTACATCACATAAAGAAACCAAATCAATCTTCTCGGGTTTCAACAACCAAATTTCCAGACGGAAAAACCAATTCACAATCCCCTATAGTTAACTCGTCATCAACTTCAAGCACCTCTTTGGGAAACACAGAGCAAATATTGAACTTGTAGTCATGAACGTATCCAACAGGTTTAACCAAATTTTCATCTTCATTGTCTGCATCTGGAGCACTATCTATTTCATCACTTTTCAAGTAATTACATTCCACGAATGCATAAAGCTCTTCAATGTTTGCATTCTTTGGGAACTTGTGTTGAACTCTTGTACCATTTGGTAATCTTATAGCGACACGTGCAAAAGTGCCAGGTTTCGTTGATTCGGGCAATAAAGTCAATCTCCTCCATTTTAACCATTTTTTCTCGAGTTGTTGTTGAGCTTCACGTTCTTTCTGTTCTTGTATTTCACGCTCTTTAGCCAGTTTTCTAACTCTATCACGTCTCAAAGAATTCTTATATGCTTCATCTTGTAGCTGACGCACATTACGAGCTTCATTTTGAGCTTCAATTTCAGCACGTAACACTTGTAAGCTCGGATTGAACTTATTGTAACATTTTGTTAATTTAGATAATATTCTGTTAACGATATTTTCAGAGTTGCTTTCTTGCGTTGGTAATCCTTGAATCTTACAGACTAATGACAAGACAGGAGCTGAAGTATTAATGCCAGTAGCGGTTGGTGTTTGTGTGACCGTCAAACACAATAAACCCAAAAACGGTAATTTATTTATCTTGAACTGGTTTGCGACTTGAAATGATTCACTTTCTCTTATATCACCTCCCCAAACCAAAAAATTCTTTTCCTTGGTAAATTGCAAAAAAGAAGGATTTATCAATAGATCATTGATAAAAGTATGCGTATCTTCGTGGTCTTCACTATGGATATACACCAATAGCCATCTTGCCTCTTTATTAGCATAAAATAGTGCTTGAGAATAGGCACATTCCAGAAAATCAGGTCTATCGATCTCTAATAAATGTGTCTGAGGAAGTAAACAGTCACCGACATAAGATGTTCCAGAGGTTGAAGATTGAGGTGCCAAATCTTCATCCAAACTTCCTTTACTTCTGTTTCCTATAATCTCGTCAAACTTCATTATAAATCTTCTAGCAACATCGGTGGGATCATTGTTCTTTCTTATAACTTTATATCTCGTTGGTTGGAACTTCATGATCAACGGAACTAATACGCCAACTAAAAGTAGTAATAAAAGTCCTGCTAACTTATATAAAGTGTACATTGGTACCACCACTATAAATACCAACGAATCAATCAGCACCTTGGTGGACTTGGTGAAATATTGGTGGAGCATTGAGGGCTCTCTCAATTGAGAAGAGTCATCTATAGGGAAAGATCCTGGCATTTCAGTATCGTTGGTATTATCATCCCTATTACCAAACATCTGGCTAAAAGTATTACTCATTCTGGTCTGTATACTAGGTCGTTGGTCCAACAAAGATCCCAATCTTTGAAGTTGAGATGTAGATCTACCACTAGGCACTGCCACTTGACTGGATAATGTACTGTTTGCTTGACGTGGATACAGTTCAAAGTAATTTAAAAGAGCAACTTCCAAGTTCCAGTTAGCTGATTCTAATAGGTTTATCTGTTCTTGTTCAGGAATGGATGAGTCAGTGATAGATCTAAATTGGTCCAAGATTTCTTGTTGTTCAGAAAACATCAAGTAAAGCAATGAAAGAAAGTTTCAAATATGTGTACTATAAAATTTGCTATATGTGCTGTACGGTTGTCTCTGAATCGTGATATAAAAGACAGCTTTATATTATATAATGCACTATGATTGTTATGTTCAGGTGTTTAATTGAATCACTTGTTAGAACTGAAGTCCAGCTAAACCTCAGCTTCAAAACAGTTGCTACAGCCGTGAGGCGTTTGGGTTTTACACTACAAATTCAAGGGAAAGTCTGGGGATAGCAGCGGAACCTGGAAGTCAATGGTTTGGTTTCTTGTTACAGATGCAATGATAGTAGAGAATCGGGATTGTTGTTACAGTATGTTATATAATATATTCTATATAGTATATAGTATATAGTATACGTATACAGAGCATAAGTTACTACAACGTAGTAATTTTGAACGGAACAAATTACTTCAAACAAGCACATAGAGCTTTCACAAGAGCAATAACAATAGTTTGAGTTTGATCTCCACCTTGTTGGTGTTGCTGTTGTTGTTGGTGATAGTTGTTGTTGTACTGTTGATGGTTGTTGTTGTAATTTTGCTGTTGTTGTTGGTACGATTGTTGATAGTGAGGTTGTTGTTGGTATTGGGTTTGTTCTTGTTGATAAGCAGCAGAAGCTGGGGGCTTTCCATGAGGTCTGAGATTGCTTCCTTGACCTTCGGGAACAGACTGATGTTCATGCATGGCACCGATACCATTTGGATTGATATCAGACCAAGATGGTGGGATTTTAGCACCTTCAAGGTCAATTACAAGAATGCCTGTATTTTTCGAATCAATATAGTTTCTAATGTTAGCTTCAGTACAGAGTTCCTCAATGGCAGGTTTTAATTTAGCAACCCCATTTTTCGAATGTAAACCTTTACCAACTATACATTCCAATTTAGGTTCGCCTCTCTTGATACCATTAATAATTCTTTGCTTCAAAATATATTCAGCTTCTTTAACGTATAATCCATGCAAATCAATATCGTTGTTATCTGAGTCCATATTATTAGTATAGAACACATACTCTGCAGCTTGTCTATTATAATTTTCAGCGATTCGTGCTTGCTCCTTTGATTCGTTGGAAAGTTGAGAGGCTTTAGCACCATCTCCCGAATTATAGGCTTGTTTTGATTGATTCGCGAGTTTGCTTCTTTGTTGATATGCTTGATCAGCCAGCTTTCTTAATCTAGAGTACTCACTATCGTTGGAATGATTGTAGTCCTTTTCTTCTGTTTGAAGCAGGAAATAGCAAGTCAGGTCAATTATGCTTGGAGTGTTAGTAACATATTGTAAAGTGGTGAATTAAGTTCACATGTAACAGCACTTACGAGATAACATGTTACCTCTGGAGAGTACGTCGGTCCCACCACTCATGTTTATTGGCTGGTTGATTGTTCACAAATCCCCTTTTACGGAAAGGGGATAATAGACAGCAATCTACATGATAAAAATATAAGGGTTTCGTTTAAACAATACACTGAGATTTGAATCTGAGATTATGAGATTCTGAGATTCTGAAATTCTGAAATTCTGAAATTCTGAAATTCTGAAATTCTGAAATTCCGAATTCTCAGCATAGCCACATGATCAGTGTTCAGCCTCTTCCGAAGAGGATTCTACGGCTGAGTAATTCAATGGCCCGTTTTTAAAAATGACAGTAGCGGGCTTGTAACCCTTTTAGACATCACGTGCTTGTCTTAAAAAATTTCACGCTTTTTTTGAACTTTTCATTTCTGAGGTTTTGCAGAGGAAACTCTTAGAAGGTATTTTCATTTTTTATAAAAAAAAATAACATATAGTTGAATTTTGTTTATATTCCTTTGCTTATAACAAATAGTTCTAATACTTCAGACTAGTATCATCATCATCATCGTTATACAAAATGGCTCCGTATGTGTTTTATATTCATCTTAGCAAATTCTACGAAGGAGTTTGATCCAAGAGAGCTAATCATCTATTGATTGGTAGCTAACTCACTTTGGATTGTAATCTTCTAGTTTGAATTTTAATTAGAGATTTGAATGTAAGAGCACATTTTTCTTTTCATTACAAATAATCTTGTTTATGATGACAAGCTTATTTGCTTTATGTGCAAATTATATCTATTGATACATATCATTATGGTCATTTGTTTGAATATATGTTCTTTATTAATTGATCATCAATGTTCACGATTGACTTCATACTTTTGGTTAAGTATGGTATTGAGATTATTACAAGGAAAAGACACCCATTGTCGCTTTTACTCGTACTTTTCTCTAAATGAAAAAGATCACTTCACATTGTAGTCCTTTGCTACTTAAACTTTTGAACTATGAATCCTTGCTAAGATTTGTATACAGTTCAGAGGGGCTTTGGATACAATACGATCTAACCCTCACACTTACATTAAGTGTGGTATTGTTGCTTATCGCCCTAATTAGCGAATTTTTTACGATAGTTAGAACTTCAATTGCCGTTATGGTTTTGATATAAGGCGATTGCAATCAAATTCATTCCAAGGGAAAATATAGATAGATGAATCATGTTTTCATAAAAATGGAAAGGGAATTGTGTTTTTCATAAATTCTTTTGAAATTTAACTAGAAGAGAATCAAAAGTGCCGAAATAAGTCATCTATCCTTCAGATAGTTTTAGTTTAGTTTATTCTATTACTATCTGTTTTTTCCTCTGCGTATATCATTGTACTTCGAATGATTCTTTGTTAATCAGTTCGAAGAAGAAAGAAAGACGGTTCGGAGGGAATTTAGAATTTTGAATCATATTCTGTTGGATTGGAATTTCTTTCAAAGATACCAAGGACGAAAGTTTTTTTACTTGTTTGCAAATTATACTAACCTAAAATTTATTTAAAAATTCACTAATTTAGAGTTACTAAACCAGAATCTCAAATCAAGAAGGCTAAGCAAGCTTCGAAGACTGCTGAACAAGTCGCCGCTGAAAGAAAGGCCAGAAAAACCGTAAGTGCATTTTAGCTCAATAAATCAATTATTCTCTTCATTGAAATTGCAAAATAAAGAAATTAATCCAAACTAATTGGTGGCTCGCAATTTTTGATTAATTCATAGTGATGAAAACCACAATATATTATCGACTAGCTTCGGCAATGTTGTTCGTTAGTTAACCATCTTTCGGGACTGAAACAGTTAATTAAACAAGAAAAGAAAAACCATCAATTATTAATTCATGAAAAGAGAATGAGTGATCAACAAAGCTTGCATTGTTCTATTTTACTAACATTTTTTATATGTAAAATATCATTTTTACTTTTCAATCTATTAATTTAGTCTAACAAGGAAAAGAGAGCTGCTATCTTCAAGAGAACTGAAGGTTACGTTCAAGAATATGCTGACGCTGAAAAGGCTTTAGTTAACGCTAAGAGAGAAGCTAAGGCTGCTGGTTCTTACTACGTTGAAGCTGAACCAAAATTAGTTTTTGTTGTCAGAATCAAGGGTATCAACAAGATTGCTCCAAAGCCAAGAAAGGTTTTACAATTACTAAGATTAATGCAAATCAATGCCGGTGTTTTTGTCAAAGTTACCAAAGCAACCATTGAATTATTAAGATTAGTTGAACCATACATTGCTTACGGTTACCCATCCTTATCTACCGTTAGACAATTGATCTACAAGAGAGGTTACGGTAAGATCAACAAACAAAGAATTGCTTTATCCGAAAACTCTTTGATTGAAGCTTCATTAGGTAAATACGGTATTGTTTCTATTGAAGACTTAATTCATGAAATTTATACTGTTGGTCCAAACTTCAAGCAAGCTAACAACTTCTTATGGCCATTCAAGTTATCTAACCCATCTGGTGGTTGGGGTGTTAGAAGAAAGTTCCAACATTTCATCCAAGGTGGTTCTACCGGTAACAGAGAAAAATACATTAACGAATTAGTTAAGAAAATGAACTAAATTCATTAGTTTTTTAATATTTCTTAGTGTTTTTTGTTTCAGTGGGTTTTATCAAAGAATTTTTTTTATATTCTAATTTTTTTATTCTAATTTTTTAAATATGAAAAAGTCTTTTGTTTCAATTCAAGTTTTTCTCAACGGTTTATTTGTGTGCGATAATATTTCAACATTTTACTGGCAACTCAAAAGTAATAGTTTTGTAAATAATTTGATAATTCTCTGTGAAAATCGGCATGAATGTGCCTTGAAAATGGAGGATGTAGATTAACGGCGGAGTACGAACAAGAAAAGCAAAACATTAACATTAAGTATACAACAAAAAAAAAGTTGTGAAAATTAGTTTACCGAACTATCTACCTATCTATACCTATTTCTCAGAAATCCAATCGTTCAAGCCATACTTGTTTCTAGCGATCTCAATAGCGTAAAATTGCATTCTAACCGCGAAAATGGTACCATGTTCATCGTACTCTTTTGATGAGTCTGCCCGTAATAACGTTCCAAAGTTATAATCATCAATTGTATTCTCAAAAATCTTCAAAAAAGCTCTCCATTTTTCTTTATTGACAGGAGATTTCATCTCATCTTCAGATATTATGGCAACATTTGATGGGATAGCAAATTCTGGGAAAACTTTTAATAATTCTTCTAAGATCAGATCATCATACTTAGTTAACTTCAATTTTGAACCTTTGATTGAACTTAATAACTTCCAATAAGTTTCCATTTGTTGAACCGCCTTAACGGCAAATTGTCTTTCGATATCTTCTAAGTTGTCCGCCGTCTCGGCTGAAAATGCAGTAGGGTTCGAGGACATCGTCGTCTTAGATGTGGACAAATTCGTGTTTATGGATTTGTTTTGTGACTGTGTCGATCACCAACGATATAAAATTAAAAATGTAAGCCCAAAATAAATCAAATATTTTTACTCCATTCTATATTAAATTCAGAAACCTTAAAAAGAAATCTGAAATATCTGAAAAATTTTGTCACCCGACTACATTTGAGAAAATATGAAGCTGCCAATTTTTATGCGGGTCAGTGAGATACAACAAAGCATTCTGTTGTGGGACTTCGACTAAAGGCCATGTTGTAAAATGTGGATGTACAGACAACAAACAGTACAAATATTATCTTAGATAATGAGTTCAATTACTTGTTTTTGTACTTCTTTTCTTAGTTATCATTCCCGTTTGTATCTTTCCTGGCCTTTTTACTCCAAATAGTTTCAGTTTTACTAGCAACTTCTTTCTTATTCTTATCCTTTTACTTACCCTTTAATGCCTTTTTATTTAGTTAGTCATAGATCATAGTAAACTCGAAACTATCAAAACTCGATGCTACCAAGTATCAGAGATTCGCTCCACTTAGCCATTTAAAACTCAATATACCACTCACTATTATAGCACTTATCATATTTAATATTTAGTTACTTAAATAATAAGTCTATTGGCTATCATATTACATAATATATTATATAATAAATATATTAGTAGACTATAGACGCATGTCGTCCCCACAGTCACGATCCTCGCCAAAATTCTGTAAACACACAGAATCCAGAATCCTAATGGAAAAATCAAAATATATAACAACTAACAAATGTTGGAGTATCCGGTTAAGTAAGGTATGATGTGTACTTCAATTGACCCGTGAATGAGACCATTAGAAGAAGACCAGAGCAGTACTGACTACGATAAGCTCTCCGATCGCTACATCATGGAAGCTCAGACAGCAGCTGGGGTCAATCTCAATGTTGGTTTCTACGATCCATTTTCAATTTTTCACGGTTTGTTAAGGTCGGACATTGACAAGCGATCCAAGTTTAAGACCTTTCATTGGAAGTACAACCCCACGGGGTCCATCAAAACAATCAAGAATGTCCACCTCGACTATCTTGAAGAAATACCCAATAAAACCGAAGTGGATTCTTATTTGAGATTTATGTTCGTATCGTGTTTGAACGTTGATGAATACAGATCGAAAGTTAGACCGTTAATAAAGCAATGGCTCAGTAATATCAAATCAGTGAAGCCAAGCTGCCCATACTACATTATTCTGTATGAGAACACGGAGAACCTTTCAAAGGCAGAAAAGTTCTTGAAAACGAATTTATTAGCCAAGTTGAAAATCGATTTTGTCGATGATGAAATGGTGATAGATAACATATTCAAAATCAAATCATCTTATAATCACCCTGACGAAGCATTGGAAAATTGGAATCTCTTTTTTAGTTCCGTCAAATTAGGACTTGCAGAATCGATCAATTACAAATTAGACTACTATCATTCGACAAAAAATAATGATGTTGACCATTTAATGCGAACAGCTAATGTTTTCAAAGATATAGGTCAATTGGATGAAGCGTTAAGATGTTATAACACCTTGTTCCAAGGAATTGGAAGTATTGAGTTAGCCAACGTGACCATAAATGATTATCCATTAATCAAATGTCAAAAAGATTTCAAAATTTCCAGAGATTCTAGTAGATTCCATCAAAAGTCATTTTTTTACAGCAAACAGACGCAAATATTAATTAATAATGCTGCATCAGAGACAACAATAGTGAAGAATCAAATAGAATGGATAAAGTTGCTTATTGAATACATAAACTCAATAGAGGATTCTTACAAAAAGAATGAGTTATCAGTTATTTTGATAAATGATTTCTTACAAAACAAACAACTTCGCAACATTTTAGAAAATTCAAAAAGAAACTTGACTGAGCTTTTTGAAACATTAGGTGATGTCAAGCTTCTTAGGAGAAACGAGTTAATCAAACTTGCACATATCAAAAGTTATCATTTGAAGGGGTCAATGGCAGAAATCTCATTTGACGACGAAAAGAAGAATACTCCAGATGAGGTCAACATTGTAAATGACAGTGAAATACAGGAAATATTATCCACGGAAGAATCCTTCAAAAAAAATATTATTGACTCAACTGAAGACATAATAAAATGTTACTCCAGTTCCCAATTTAGACCAAAAACCATCGACACGTTATCGACAGAATTGGCCTTAATTTATTTCTACAATATGAATGACTACGAGGTTTCTTTGGAGATCTTGAATGATGCATTTACTTATTTCAAAGGCTCTAATTGGAAAGATATAAGTTTGAGTATCTTGAAAGTATACATTGCTAACTTGGAGAAACTATCTGGAAATTATGAAGAGATTTTTCCAGTTTTGTTGACATCCTACTTGGAGCTTATCGGTCGAGGTAAGTCAGGTAAGTATGCTATCTTTGATAGTGAAAAATTTCAAAATGTGTTGAACAGCTTAACGGAAGAACTTTTCATTGAAAATGATGATCTATTTGACGTTCAAATTGATCAGCATCTACGGAATATTTCCGTTGATACTTACAGTATCAAACTAACTCTGTTCAGTAAATGTGAGCTCCAAGTAGACGAAATATCTTTACACTTGGTCAAAGTTGATAATAGCAATGAGAGAATGACTTTTACGTTATCCAATGTGAAACTTGAAGAGAAAAATGAACTCCTCTTGACCTCCAAGCATCTAGTCCTAGGCGAGTTCAAAATAAACAGGCTGACATCAAAAATCAGTCACTTAAACATAACTAAACAGCTAGATGCTACCATTACAACCCATCAACCCGTGAAGTTTTACGATCAAGGTACACAATCATTGAAAGATAACACCATAATCGATGCTGTTGTCCCACCTATTCGAAACTTGCACCAAGATGAAGTAATGCTTTTGGTTAGGGTTGGTTCAGAGGGGATTAAAAACTCTCGCATCACTTTTTACAAAACGGAAATCGACAGACTGGTTCCTAACTCAGTATTCACTGTAAAAAGAAGAGTCGTGGATCATGATGAAGAAGATGATATAGAATTTGTACTTTCCAATGAAGACTTGACTCTTGAGTTTGTTATTAATGAACCTCTTGATGCGGGCGTTCAACTTACGGTCACTTTTCCATATTTTTTCCCACCAGATGTTTCAAACAAGAAATTGAGTTTGAAATTTGGCTTAAGCATCAATGATGATGAATATTCAAAGCTGATCAACACAGAAATTGAAACACAATTACAAATTGCTGTTTCAGTTCAGGATATTTTCAAATCGAAGAATTTATTTTCAAACTTTTCGATAAATTCAGCAATACCTAGAAAACCGATAAGAATACAGGAGGTTGATCTGTTCTCTGAGAATTCTACTGTGAAAACCTGGGAGCAACCAAAAAATATCATAGCATTCAACGATCAAGGGTCTTCTTTTTTCTGGAAAATAGAATCACTGAGTGATGATTCTTTGAATTTGACAATAGATTACAATGACATTCAAGATGAAATTATAGAAACATTAAAGACTCTTTATCTTGAAGAGCTGTCGGCTAATAATCCCGCATTAGTGAGGTACTTCAGCACAATCGAATACATAGTAACCCAGTTGAAGTACAAGTTAAACTACTACTCATTATCAAGCAACATTCAAATAGTTGACTTCAAACTAACTCAATTTTCCAAACAGTTAAAGTTGGTGCCAGCCGATGACTTACCGTCTCTTGTAAAATCTTTCAATGGATTCATTAAAAGATCAAACTTTCGGACCGACGCTGTTAAAAAGAAAGAGATACTTAAGAGAGTCAAGAGGACATTACATATCAATGTTTTCTTACCCGTGGTAAATATAATAAATGTGGTGGAATTCGATTTTGTCAATCAATTGCAGTATTTGGTATGTGAACCTATAACTGCCAAGTTGAGTATACATGTTATATTATTTGAGATGGAGAAGAAAGAGAAGAAAAAAGTTAGATTCTCTAATGAATCAGCCGCTCCTAACATTGTGTCATTGAAACTTGACCTCATAGACGCTGAAAGTAATTGGTTAGTTTCAGGATTGCGCTATTTCCAATTCACTTTGAACCTGGAAGACCCTAAGACCATCAAAGAGGGAAAAAATCTGGTGTTTGAACTGACTTTAATTCCGTTGAAAGTTGGTAAGTTAGAGTTACCAAAGATTGAAGTTAAGAACTTATCTGATTTCAAAGTTCAAATGGAACTAGATTATAAGAACAGCTCCGAAAGTTTGTTAGTTGTTTCAGAATTGAATAAAGTCACTTATACATTCTGAAATTAATAACTTACTTTGATTTACAACGTATGTATTTTTAGCATTTTATATAGAACTATTATTTATTCATAAATAAAATTTATATCTGATATTGAAGCTGATGGTAACAACAAAGCTATTAAAGTGACGAATTATAAATCATCACCACCTATCCCAAATTACTGTGTTCTAGTCATACTACGTGGACTTAAACGGTGTGTTGAATTTTGATATTTCTACTTTTTTTTCTTTTTTGATTATAAAAATACAACTCATTATTTGCATAATTCAGTAATTGGAAATGGACTTAAATAGTGACTCAGCATCGGGTCTTATTGCAACAATATTTGGAGAAAGTCCTTCCCTGGTCAAATATTCTTCTGTTGTAGGGCCAATGGATGCAAGTTTGAAATTGTTTTCGAAGGCTTTTAAATGCTTGATAATTCCTTCGGTACCCTGAGGACTGAAAAAGACAACCCAGTTGTTTTCATGCTGAGAAAGTTCACTGTGCACAGCTATATACCTTTCAAATATATCCTCAAGTGGTTCAGTTCTGTATGCAATTAATTCAAGTAAATCAAAGTTGGAGCTTTGCAACCTCTTAGGAATAATATCTCTTCGTGTTTCCCCCGTTAAAAACAGAACTTTTTTATTAGTAGAGTCTTGAAATAGAGAATCCCCAATAATGATATCTGAAAGTATGTTTCCATTTCCTGCATCACTACCTCCTCGTATATCAGTGAATCCTAAATTGGCTAAGAATCTAGTAGTTGTGGGGCCAACAGTATACGAAGGTTTATCTAAAAGTTTATCCAACTCAGCAAATTTTTCATCTTTCAAAGTAGTTAGGATGTCATCCAAAACTTCGATGCACCTTTGCGACGTGACAATCAAAGCTTGGTATTCATTTAAAAATTCATCAGATTTTACAAACTGTGTGATGGAATGTTTGTTCAAGTGTGTATGTTTCAATAATGGTAAAAATACTGGATTGAAATCATTCTCAAGAAATATGTCGTGATATTGGTCTACTGGTGTAGTTTTGTTTTTAAGGAGCACAACGTTCTTCTGCATGGAAAAAGAAGATGCACTTAAATCAAATGTAGGGTACCTTGCTCTTCAGTATGTGCTGGCTCGTAGATGAAATACTTTATTACCTTCAAACCAGGGGACATGTTTACTACATATTCATATTTGTAAAAGTATAAAAATTGGAAATCGATGAAATTTTATTGGATCTTCGCTTCTGTGGGGTGTGCAGTCCTTCTAATTTTGTCTATGAAAAGTAACTTATTTTGGTAGTTTTTGATTTACAGTGTACTATTTGGTATTTATTATTCAATATTCATTATTAAGTATATAATATATTATATATTTTCAAACAATTTAGAATGTGTATGGACCGAACCGCTACTGACCATATGAACTCTTTCTTTTTTCGACTAATCTTAAAGGTCTGTAAACGCTGCGTTCAGGACTGGAATCACTAGTTGCACTCCACGAGGAGCCAATAGAGATATTAGAAATACCTTCATCTTCATCAGACGAATATGTAGTTCTTGAGTCAATAACTATAGCATCTGAGGATGTCTTCCCAGCTTGATCTTGTAAATCCTCGTCAAGTTCATTCAAAGCTTTGAAAATTATATAAAAATCGTCCAGGTTCTGAGTGAAGAATGTATTTAAGTTTAAGCAGGTTAACTTCAAATCTGCGTTCAAATTATCTTTGAATCGCAAAATAATCTTCGATAAGTTTTCTGATTCAAGTGCTGATAATTCAGAGTTTTTGTTCTTGAATTCATCAAACATCTTGGTAACAGTCTTCCCAATTCTTGATTCACACTCTTCTAGTATCTGTTTTTCATTCACCGCATCAGTCTTCATCAAATAAAATTGAAAAAGTAGTAGACTTATTTCTCTTAACAATAAAACGGTTTCTTTCTTGCAGCCTTGTATAAACTCGGTAATAAACGAGCATTCATCTTTCAAGTAATCGCCTGTTTCCTCTAATTGTTTCAAGCTTTTAAGTCCATCTATGTCTTGTAACTGCATATGTAACTGAGTAACATCAGAAGCAAACAGGCCGTATAATGCCGAAATCCATTTATACAAGTCTTGTTGGTTTTCACTTTGAATGGTTTTGATCTCATTGATTGTAAATGACTTTGTCTCTTTTATCAAGTTATTACTAGAGTGAACCAAATTTTCCTGTTTCTTAAGTTTCAGTTCCAGCCTCTCCAGTTTATCTTTCAAATCATATAAAACAAAGTCTGTAGATTCAGAATAGATCTTGAAATGCTCAAAACTCAATTTATCATTCTCACTATCATCTGCAATTAAATTTGAAGACATATCGATGTCTTTCAAGATTTGGCTTAAGCTTCCAACATCTCTATCGTTCGCCAATTGGCCTTTTTTGATTAATCCAATTTTTTTTCTTGTTTGAAGTGCTAGCTTTAAGCACTCTTCAATCCTTGTATGATAAACATCTTCATCATCATATTCAATCACATGGTTTGAATCAACGGATGCATTCTTTCCTGAAACAAAAGAATCAATGGATTTCTCTATGAATTCAAATCTAGTCAAAGAAGCATCTAAAAGAATTTGAGAGTCATGAAGTAAAACGTTACTCTTGTAGACTTGAATCTTTGCCAAATCGAATTCCTTGGAAAGAGAAGAGGATTTTTCAGACACTTGATTGGAATATTGAAAGATCTTTGCCCCAAAGCTAGAACACTCATCATCAAGCTCTAAACACTTTTCTTCAAATTTTAATTCAAATCCATTAAAAGATTCTTTCAGTTTCCCAAGTTTATCGTGTAGTCTACGGAACTTTGACAAGTAATTGGAAATAAGTTTGTCTATAACTCTTCTGTTGTTGTTAAACTTTGTCAGGTCATTTTTTATTTTCATTTCTTTCTTATCCAATTTGATGGTAAAAGCTTGCGATATCTCGTCAAATTGATCATAGTTGTCAGAAACATATTGTTCAATAGCTGATTTGATGGCGTCACCATCTTCATACAACCTCCTAGACAAGTTATAATATGTTTCATCCTCCTTGTCCAATAAACGCTCTGAAGTAAACTGCAAATTACTCAATCGCTGTTCATGGTTATCCAACCGGGACTGAACCCCAATTCTTGAGAATTGTCTTATCTTAAACGCCATATATATTATCAAAATGAATAAAATAATGAAAAATCCCAAAAAGCAAGTAATCAATAAACCCAATAATTGAATGATCTCACCATATTTGGCACCCACTTTCAACTGAGTTTCATTCAATTTTTCAATACTAAGAATTTCTTGCAAACGATCGAGATCTCTAATGTCAATATCATCACTAGTCTTGGTGAGTATCCTTGTGATAATTCCCACAAAGGCAGCACTGACTCCTAGTGTGAAAGTTTGTACGACTGGAGTAGAAGCGACTAAAGACAAAGAGCCCTTATGTGCTTCAAGAAACTGTCCCAAATATTCCATTGTAATAGGTTGATAATAGATTCAGATAGTGGAAATGATTATATGTTGTAGATAGAGAAAACATAATGAAGGTATAGTGGTTGTAATCAGAAAACGGGAAATTGCTCGCCCTTTTTATATTAAAGTAAACAGTCACATCTCATCATTGAATACTGATTTACTTTTCTACATAATCATATGCCTTGATACTACTGACTCTATTTTCAAATAAGTAGATTTAAAAATAAACACTTCAAAATGACCAGTCCTTTTTTTTTTCTTGAGTCTTAATAATTATATAAAATTATAAATATTAAAAAGTCAATAATTTTATATGAATGATCCGAAAGAACGTGGCAGTGAATATTTAAGTGTACATACAAGTCGATCGTCTGTTACACGTCCCAAAATGCGACGAATTCTGTCCAGCGCGCGCCGCCGCCGCACCCGCCTATATATATATCTAGTATTATATAGATGCGGCTTCTCTGCGGCATGGACAGATTTCATGTTTATATGCAGATGGCATTACGTAGAGAGAGAGAGCAAGAAAAAAAGGTTGAAATTTTGTGCAATATGTTGTTACTGGACTGATTCGAGCTAGTGAGTTCTTGAAGTCGGTATGCGGGCTCTTAATTACGAGATTAATTTTCTATTTGGAGAGAACAAGTAGTGGGTTGAAGGCACTGGGTAAAAGATTGCTGGAAGCTTCTTCTAATATCCACTATTATATATATATATTAGAAGAAGCTTTTGTTAACTCACAAGACTTTCTCCCCTTCCAACATGCACAATTAATTCCCCAGAGGGCCTGAAGAAGAAAAGCAAGAGATTTCTAAATAAATGAGCGGCTCAACTTCTATTGTTTTTTAGGAGAGCAAAAAACTGGTTAAGACACGTCTTTATAAAAAAAAAAATTTTTTTTCTTTGTTTTTTTTTGTTTTTTAGTAGGGTGCCACTGAAAACACGAGAATATAAATACAAAAGGAAAGTACCTATTTGATTTATAACTGTTTTGAAGCTTTATGTCTTTCAATTTCCTTCACTATTTTATTTATTTATTTATTTCTGTTCTCTCTCTCTCTCTCTCTCTCTCTCCTTCTTTCTCAGAAGAAGTCTTCTTGCAACTAACTATTCACAACTGGTTCACAGGATTCACCGTTTACCGTCTCACCCAGAAAATCATCTTCAACAACCTATTTCTTAATAGAGTATATCATATACCTTTCACTTAGATTTCAAAATAAAAAAACTTTTTAATTGTTAAATAGTCCCCAATATTTAATACATTGAAGTTTCTTGCTACTGATATATTATATAACTCATAAAGAAAAAAAAAAGGTATGTTTTCTTATTTTTCATTATCGTGAATTGGAAAGTTTTTGCAATGGATGTTCCATCTGACGAGAGAGAAGAGAAAAGAGAATAGCAGCATTATTATCAGTTATATCAGAGATCTGGAGTTACAAAACGCATTGCCCTTATGACTTTGATCCAATGGCACGTTTGTATAGTTTTCCCTTCCCGATATACTGAATGCCGCTCTTAAATTATCTTTCGTACAGATGTAAACTCTCCATTTCAAGGACCCGATGTAATTCACGTATCATTTCCATTATAAAGGCTAAACTAACTGAAATCGTTTTCTAATTTTCACAGGCATTTTTTTTTTTTAAAATTGTTTATTCCATAAATTAAAGGTAATATTTACTTGTTACTTTTCAATCCATTTCATAAAAAAATACTATATTCAATACAACAAATAAAATGACTGTTGAAAAATTTTCAAACCCAATTACTCCTCCAATGGAGTCAACTGGTGATACTTTAATGACTTTAGAAACTCATGATGGTGTTACCTTACAAGGTTACTCTTTCGGTGCTAAAGTTGCAGCTGCCGGTGAATTAGTCTTCCAAACTGGTATGGTTGGCTATCCTGAATCAATTACCGATCCATCTTATGAAGGTCAAATCTTAGTCATCACTTACCCTCTTGTTGGTAATTATGGTGTCCCAGATAGAAACTTGATGGATGAAGTTGTCGAAAAACTACCAAAATACTTTGAGTCTAACAAGATTCATGTTGCTGGTTTGGTTGTTGCACACTACACCGAAGAATACTCTCATTATTTAGCTACTTCCTCATTAGGTAAATGGTTACAAGAAGAAGGTATTCCTGCCATTTATGGTGTTGATACCAGAACTTTAACTAAGAGATTGAGAGAAAAAGGTTCCACTCTTGGTAGATTATGTTTACAGAAGCCTGGTTCATTAACAAACGACGCTTTAGATTCATCCACTTGGAGAGAATCTTTTATTATTCCAGAATGGGATGATCCAAACACCAAAAATTTGGTGGCTAAAGTTTCCACCAAAAAAGCTGTTGTCTATGATCCGCCAAAAAGCATTGCTAAATTAGGACCAGACGGTAAAGTTATCAGAATTGTTGCCGTTGATGTTGGTATGAAGTATAATCAAATTAGATGCTTTGTCAACCGTGGTGTTTCTTTGAAAGTTGTTCCCTACGATTACGATTTTGTCAATGAAGAATATGATGGTCTGTTTATTTCTAATGGTCCTGGTGATCCTTCTGTCATGACTGATGTTGTTGAAAAATTGAAAACTTGTCTAGACTCTGCTAAGACTCCAATATTTGGTATTTGTTTAGGACATCAATTGATGGCTAGAGCTTCAGGTGCTTCCACTCTAAAACTCAAGTTTGGTAATAGAGGTCACAATATCCCATGTACTTCTACTATCTCTGGAAGATGTTACATCACTTCTCAAAATCATGGTTATGCTGTTGATGTCGATACTTTAACCCCAGGCTGGAAAGAATTGTTCGTTAATGCTAATGATGGTTCTAACGAAGGTATCTACAACACTGAAAAACCATTCTTCTCTGTTCAATTCCATCCTGAATCAACTCCAGGTCCAAGAGATACTGAATTCTTATTTGACACTTTCATTCAATCTGTTGTTGAATTCAAGGCATCAAAGGGACAATTGAAAGCAGTTGCTTTCCCAGGTGGTCAACTAGAAGAGAACAGGGCTGCTCATCCTAGAGTCAATGCTAAGAAGGTTTTAGTTTTAGGTTCCGGTGGTTTATCCATTGGTCAAGCAGGTGAATTTGATTATTCTGGTTCTCAAGCTATCAAAGCTTTGAAAGAAGAAGGCATTTACACTATCTTGATCAATCCAAACATTGCTACCATTCAAACATCTAAGGGTTTAGCTGATAAAGTTTATTTCTTACCTGTTACCCCTGAATTTGTCAGAAAAGTTATTAAACATGAAAGACCAGATTCTATCTACTGTACTTTTGGTGGTCAAACCGCCTTAAGTGTTGGTATTGAATTGAAGGATGAATTTGAATCCTTAGGTGTGAAAGTTCTAGGAACCCAAATTGATACTATTGTCACTACTGAAGATAGAGAACTTTTCGCTAGATCAATGGAAGAAATTAATGAAAAGTGTGCCAAATCCAAAACTGCTTCATCTCTACAGGAAGCTTTAGTTGCTGTCAGAGAAATTGGTTTCCCAGTTATTGTTAGAGCTGCTTACGCGCTAGGTGGTTTAGGTTCTGGTTTTGCTGATAACGAAGCTGAGTTAACTGACTTGTGTAACAAAGCATTTGCTGCATCTCCTCAAGTTTTAGTTGAAAGATCAATGAAAGGTTGGAAAGAAGTTGAATATGAAGTTGTTCGTGATGTCTTTGACAACTGTATTACTGTCTGTAATATGGAAAACTTTGATCCTCTTGGTATTCACACTGGTGATTCTATTGTCGTTGCCCCATCCCAAACTTTATCAGATGAGGATTACAACATGTTGAGAACCACTGCTGTTAACGTTATCAGACATTTGGGTGTTGTTGGTGAATGTAACATTCAATATGCCTTGAATCCATATTCTAAAGAATACTGCATTATTGAAGTCAATGCTAGATTATCAAGATCTTCAGCTTTAGCCTCCAAGGCCACAGGTTATCCATTGGCTTATACCGCTGCTAAATTAGGTTTAAATATTCCATTGAATGAAATCAAGAATTCCGTTACTAAGGTCACTTGTGCCTGTTTCGAACCATCTCTAGATTACTGTGTTGTTAAGATCCCAAGATGGGACTTGAAGAAATTCACCAGAGTTTCAAACTTATTGTCATCATCCATGAAATCTGTCGGTGAAGTAATGAGTATTGGTAGAACTTTTGAAGAAGCTATCCAAAAAGCTATCAGATCCACAGATTACCACAATATTGGTTTCAACAATACTGAAGCTTTGATGTCAATTGATATTGATGCTGAATTGCAAACTCCTTCAGATCAAAGATTGTTTGCAATTGCCAATGCGATGACTGAAGGATATTCTGTTGATAGAATCCATAAATTAACCAATATTGATAAGTGGTTCTTGAACAAATTGGACGGTTTGATCAAATTTGGTAGCAAGATTGCAACCTATGGTGTCAAAGAGAACTTACCATATACCATCTTGAAACAAGCTAAACAATTAGGTTTTGAGGATAGGCAAATAGCTAAATTCTTGAACTCTAACGAAGTTGCTATTAGAAGATTGAGAAAGGATTTTGGTATTTTCCCATTTGCTAAACAAATTGATACAGTTGCTGCTGAATTCCCAGCTTATACTAATTATTTGTACCTAACTTACAATGCCGATTCCAGTGATGTTGACTTCAACGATAATGGTGTGATGGTTTTGGGATCTGGTGTTTACAGAATTGGTTCTTCAGTTGAATTTGATTGGTGTGCCGTTAGAGCCATCAGAACATTGAGAGAACAAGGATTCAAGACTATTATGGTCAATTACAATCCAGAGACCGTTTCTACCGATTATGATGAAGCTGACAGATTATATTTCGAAACCATCAATTTAGAGAGAGTCCTTGATATTTACGAATTAGAAAAATCTTCTGGTGTCTTGATTTCTATGGGTGGTCAAACCTCCAACAATATTGCTCTGTCATTGCAAAGACAAAATGTTAAGATCTTAGGTACGTCGCCAGAAATGATTGATTCTGCTGAAAATAGATACAAGTTCTCAAGAATGTTGGATCAGATCGGTGTCGATCAACCTGCATGGAAGGAGTTAACTTCATTCGAAGAAGCTGAAGAATTCGCCAACAAAGTTTCTTATCCAGTCTTAGTCAGACCATCATATGTTTTGTCTGGTGCTGCTATGAATACTGTTTACTCAAGAGATGATTTAGCTTCGTACTTGAGTCAAGCTGTTGAGGTTTCTCCAGATTATCCTGTTGTTATAACCAAATATATTGAAAATGCTAAGGAAATTGAAATGGACGCAGTTGCCAAGGATGGTAAGTTGATCATGCATGTTGTTGCTGAACATGTTGAAAATGCAGGTGTTCACTCTGGTGATGCTACTTTAATTGTTCCACCCCAAGATTTAGATAAGGAAACTGTTAGAAGAATCGTTGAAGCAACTGCCAAGATTGGTAAAGCGTTAGATGTTACTGGTCCTTACAACATTCAGTTCATTGCTAAAAACAATGAAATTAAGGTGATTGAATGTAATGTCAGAGCATCAAGATCTTTCCCTTTCAACTCTAAGGTTGTCGGTACTGATATGATTGAAATGGCCACTAAGGCTATCATGGACTTACCTGTTACCCCATATCCAGGTGAAAAACTACCAGATGATTACTGTGCTATTAAGGTTCCTCAATTCTCTTTCTCTAGATTGTCAGGTGCTGATCCAGTCTTAGGTGTTGAAATGGCCTCTACAGGTGAAGTTGCATGTTTCGGTCACGACAAATATGAAGCATATTTGAAATCTTTGATCTCAACCGGTTTCCAACTTCCAAAGAAAAACATTTTGCTTTCTATTGGTTCATTCAAGGAAAAGCAAGAATTGCTTCCATCTATTAAGAAGCTATATGAATTAGGCTATTCCTTATTTGCCACTGCTGGTACTGCTGATTTCATTCAAGAACATGGTGTTGCAGTCAAGTACTTGGAGTTGTTGAACGAAGATGAAGAGGATCAAAAGGCGGAATATTCGTTGACCCAGCACTTAGCAAGTAACTTGATTGACTTGTACATCAACTTACCATCATCAAACAGATTCAGAAGACCCGCTTCATATGTTTCAAAAGGTTATCAAACTAGAAGAATGGCTGTCGATTATGCTGTTCCATTAGTTACCAATGTTAAGAACGCCAAATTGTTAATTGAAGCTATTGCTAGAAACATAACTTTGACTGTTTCCAATATTGATTCCCAAACCTCACATAATACTATTGAATTACCAGGTCTGGTTTCCATTGCTACTTTTGTTCCATCATTAGCTGACGTTCAAGGTGCTGTTGCCTTTGAGGATACTACTAAAGCTGCTTTAGCTGCTGGTTTTACTTTCACTTCCATCTTGCCTACCACTTCTGAAGGTGCTACAATTGTTGATGCAAGATCCTTAGCCAGAGCTCATGAATCAATTCAAGGTTCTGCTTACACTGATTATTCATTCAGTGTTGCTGCCACTGATTCTAACTCTTCTAAGATTCCACATGTGTCATCATTGACTTCATCATTAAGTATCCATTCCAATGACTTCTCTCAAAACAAAATTGCTGTGACATCTGATCATTTCGGTATGTGGCCAGAAGAAAAGCCTATTGTTACTGATGCTAAGACTACTGATTTAGCTTCTGTTTTGTTATTAGCTTCATTATACAACAGAAAGATCCATGTTACAGGTGTTACTGGTAAATCGGACTTAGGATTAATTTCTATGTCTAAGAGTAAAGACTTACAAGTCACTTGTGATGTTTCAATTTATTCTCTTTTCTTATCTCAAGATGATTATCCAGGTGCTGATTTCTTACCAACTAAAGAAGATCAAAAAGCTTTATGGGATAATATGGAAACAATTGACTGTTTCTCTGTTGGTCAATTACCTACAATTTTAGCTGAATTTTTGGGAAAGCCTGTTAGTGCTGGTATGGGTCTTGCTGATGCTTTACCATTGTTATTATCTGCTGTCAAAGACGGTAGATTGACTATTGCTGACATCGTTTCAAAACTACATGACAAGCCAATCAAGATCTTTTC
This sequence comes from Ogataea nitratoaversa, assembly GCA_030579435.1. Classification (NCBI taxonomy): domain Eukaryota; kingdom Fungi; phylum Ascomycota; class Pichiomycetes; order Pichiales; family Pichiaceae; genus Ogataea; species Ogataea nitratoaversa. The sequence continues at coordinate 104,293 of JAKTQZ010000045.1, forward strand.
ATTGAGAGATAACGAATCAGTTATTGAAGTTGACATTGATAGATCAATCACTTCGTTGAAGGGAAATTCTACCTCATGGTCTCCATTTGGATCTAACAATATTCTATTAATGGGAGCAGTTGAAAGAGTTCACTTAAACCAACAGACTGTTTGCTTAGAAGGTGAATTTGTTGTTTCTGAAGCACTAGGTAAAGAAAATGCATATTTTGTTCAACATCCTGCCATTGCTGCAAAAACATCACAAGAGATTCAATCACCTTCATCTCCAAATGTTAGAAGAGCTTCAAGATTCTCATTCGATACTGGTAAGAGAAGAGGCTCATTCATTGAGTCACTGAAAGAGCAATCTGCTATTGATGATTCAAATGAAACTCCAACAGGTGCTGATTTAGTTTCCTATAAACCACCAAGAGAATTAAGCTTACCAAATGCCATTGTCTCATACATTAAGAGTGAGAATCCATTCTTGAGAAATTCAATCTTATCTGTCAATCAAGTTTCAAGATATCATTTGCATGCATTATTTGCAGTTGCTCAAGAAATGAGATTAGCTGTTGAAAGAGAAGGTGTTTTGGATGTTCTGAAAGGAAGAGTTTTAACAACTGCATTCTTTGAACCATCAACAAGAACTTCGTCATCATTCAATGCTGCTATGCAAAGATTGGGTGGTAGAGTTGTTTCCATCTCAGAGCAAGGATCTTCAGTTAAAAAAGGTGAAACTTTGCAAGATACCATTAGAACAATGGCTTGTTATTCTGATGCTATTGTTTTAAGACATCCATCTGAAGAAAGTGCCGATATTGCAGCTAAATATTCTCCTGTTCCAATCATTAACGGTGGCAATGGTACCAGAGAACACCCAACACAAGCTTTCTTAGATTTATTCACAATAAGAGAAGAGTTAGGTACTGTGAATGGTATCACTGTTACATTCATGGGTGATTTGAAATACGGTAGACCAGTTCATTCATTATGTAAATTGTTGAAAATGTATCAAGTTAGAGTTCAATTAGTTTCACCAACTGAACTAAGATTACCTGCAAACTTGAAACAAGAATTGATTGATGCAGGTATGATTGTTTCTGAAAACACAGAGTTAACTAAAGATATCATAGCCAGATCTGATGTTTTGTACTGTACTAGAGTTCAACAAGAAAGATTTAAAGATCAAGCAGAATATGAAAGATTAAAGGATTCGTTCATCGTTGATAATAAGATTTTATCTTATGCTAAACAACATATGTGTGTTATGCATCCGTTACCAAGAGTTAATGAAATTAGAGAAGAAGTCGATTTCGATCAAAGAGCTGCTTATTTCAGACAAATGAGATATGGTTTATTTGTTAGAATGGCTTTATTAGCTATGGTTATCGGTATTGACTTTTAGTGGTTTGTACATTGAATGAATTATCTCTTTCATTATGATTGAGAAATAATAAAAGAAAAAAATTGGGGAATTTTTTTTTTTTTGTTTGTACTTGAGTATGTGTGTCAGTAGATGTTCTTTTGTGAGTTCAATATAATTAATGATAAAAAAAGTTTCAAATTTTTGTTTGTTTGTGTTTTCTGAGTTTTACTACCTGTTATATAAATTCATTATTAATCTAATTTTACATTTTTAATAGATAATAGATAATAGATAATAGATAATAGATAATAGATAATAGATAATAGATAATAGATAATAGATAATAGATAATAGATAATAGATAATAGATAATAGATAATAGATAATAGATAATAGATAATAGATAATAGATAATAAATATCCGTGGATACCTCCTTAAGTTGTGTTCAATTTGTATAAAGTCTTGTGACTAGTTTGGGTAACACCCAATTGAAACAGATTCAATAAGATGATAAGAGAACAAATAATAAATCTAATATCAAAAAGATTCTATATGAAATATATGTAAAACTCCCCTTGCCTTTTTCAAAAAGAGTTTCGATTGTATCTTCTTCCGAGATAAAAGAAGGATCTACAGGTCTTTTTATCGTTTCTCCATCTGAACATAAAGTGGTTAATATTCATCTATTTCCGATATGGTATCCGAACCGGCATTCACTCAAACCATCCAATAGATTGAACAACACACTTATAAACTGCAATAACTCTTATTGTTTTCAACTACCATATTCGGAAACGATCATGTCCAAAAATGAAAGAACAGTAGTTGTTAACTGCTAATGTTCAATCAAACAATATGATACCATTTATAACTTCACCTGTCTATATAACTAATCTGTATAAAATACAGAGAAACACAAATGGAATGAGTGTGTGTGTGTGTGGTTCTGACAACTATCCTTTCTCACAACAACGTAAAAACAGCAGGCTTCACCTCCCCTTTCAAAATGGGATATTACAACACCTTAAACCACTACTTTTTATATCACGCACCCTTACACCACTTTATTTTTACTCTTTAGAATTCGAGATAAGTGAATTTTAACACTCGTTTGCCTCTTTGGCCAAGTGGTAAGGCGTCGCACTCGTAATGCGAAGATCGCTGGTTCGAATCCGGTAAGAGGCAATATATTATAAACGTTTTATTTTTGATCATGTAAGCTAAATTGTTTTTATTTTTTTATTTTTTGTTCAAAATGTGGGGGAAATTAAAAAAAAAAAAAAATATTGATGATACATGCAGGTTTGCTGTTGTTAAACGGGAAAGATTACACGAAAAACATTAAATATACTAAATAGTAAATGGTAACTTAAGGAGGATTGAGAAATTATTTAAAAGCCATAATTTCATTTCTGACAGAGAGAATGTGTGGTTCTAGAATACTAGATACTAAATAGTAAATACTAAATAGCCTTTGAAGTTATGTTTTTTTTCAATACTAGTTGTTTGCATATATAATTTTCATTATTCTATTGATGTAAATACATAAGGGGGTGGGGGGAAAGGTGACAGGGATAAGATGAAAGGAAGGGCAATAAATCGGGAAAGTAAATAAACATGTCTATATATAATGACAATGATAAAAAAGAGTGTTTTAAATCATAGGATTGATGTGTGATCATCAACAGATCAGCCCTTTTTTTGATGAATTAATTAATTCTCGGAATAATTTGATTTTTGTAATTTTTGTAATTTTTGTAATTGAAATTTTTTTAAAAAACCTGTTGAAAAAAAAACAAAAAAATTGATCAATTTGATTTTTTTGCTTCACGTTTAGCATAAATTTTAGCAGTGAATGGTTCTTCAATTAATTCAACTAATTGATACATACCATAAACTAAAACGCTTGTAAAAATACCTGCTGGTTTAGCGTACCATAAAGCGGTACCTAAGAAACATAAAGTTGAACCATCATACATAGGGTTATCCAAGACACTGAATGGGAAATCAACAATTCTTTCATCTTTTAAGAAACCAAAATGGTCACCTAAATAAGTACCAACTATTCCTAATTTGTACATTGAAGTAGAGACAAAGATAGAACCTATTGTGAAAGAAATAAATCCAAGTAATTTGAATAAACCTGTATTTAATAATTCAGAAGTTGGTTGATTTAAGATTGCTTCTCTATAGATATGATCTCTAACTAAACCCAGGACAAAGACAGATAAGGAGAATAAATAAACAGCTATTGTTGAAGAACCAAATGCTAATTTGGATAATAATTTAGTGTTGTATTCTAATCTAGCACCTGTATTCCAGTACAGAGGATTGAAAACAATAAAGAAAATGGCAACTGAATAAATAAAAGTTAGGATGAATTGTTAGTAATTATTAAAGAAAGAAAGAGGGTAAGGTAAGATTGGTGGCAATTTTTAAAACATACTTTTTAATTGATTTGAATTAAAATCAACATCTTTGTATAAATCCAAGTAAATTGATTTAACGTCGTCTGCGAAACTCATATCTTTAATAGTAATAATGATTGAATAGGGTATATGAATTGAAATGATTAAACAATAAAAAAAAGTACAAAGAATTTAATAATAATAATAACAACAAAAAAATAGACAAATAAACAAATAGACAAATATTACAAAGAGGGAAAGGGGACGAGTATTTATAAAAGTTTCCCATACAAAGTGGGAAATAATTGTTGAACAAAATTCAAATGTCGGCTAACAGAGAGGGAAAAACATCACATCCCCCCAGCTCAGCTCAAGTAATCTTTTTATTAAGAATAAAATCACCCCTTATAACTTATAAACCCCCCCACAGGTCAGTTTAGAAATTATTATTTTTTTGGAAATGGAAAATTGAGATCCACCACAATCACATGCTTATCCCCATCAGACTTTCTAAAGCTCTTGCCGCTTACCTGCTTTTCATTATTAATTTATTATTTAATATATTTTAAATAATAAGCACATGCTACTAAAACAACTTCTTTACTTAAGGCTGGGGAAATGAGGCAGTGATTAAGTACTACTAAATAAGATTATGTCATATTTTTGTTGGGCCTTGTTTATTAATATGGGCTGCGCGCTCTGGAGTCTGGGCTGCGCTGCTACGTACGTATACTGACTGCATTGGTTGAATCTTATAATGAAATTGTGTAAGGTAAAGGCCCGGTCTTGTGATGATTAATATTATTATACTATATTACAAGTAACAAGTAACAAATTATGATTTCCCCGGTGCAGGGCCAGGCCAGACCAACTATTCCCCGGTCAGTATATGCTAATGAGATCTCGAACGAGATCATAGGATATATATATCGTATCAGGGGGGCAGTAACGTACTACCTCAACATGATTAATTAGAGATTTAGCACATGATGATGATGAAACATATATGTACATAGTACAAACTTGCACAATTATCATGAATCCAACAATTTGTCTTTTTGACCGATTCAATCATATCAATTCTTGTTGGATGTAGATCTTTAATTTATTAAGAAGTGGTATTTAAATTGTATAAGGTCACATCATAAATTCTTTCCATAAATGGAATTTGGTTTGGTTTTGGTAGTGCTTTGATTGAGCATGTGATAGTACAAGCTTAGTATATTTATTATCTTGATTAAATTTGGGTTCCGATCCGCTTTTTGCAAAATTCTAGCTGTAAATAGTAAATAGTAAATACTGTTTTTCAAATACACAACAACAAGTCTCTCATCATCATTATCATCTGTGATCTTATGTATGAAAACTTGAAACATTATATCAATGTTATATCTTCTCAAGAATTTTGACTATATTTTTATTCTCAATTAATATATTTACAACGTTTAGTATAACTTATATATAATTATTCAACTGCAGATAGACAATGAATGGCTCCCATTTATAAATGACTGACTGTATTTTACAGCAAATTGTGATAGAGATTAGTTTCATCACTTGTTTTGATAATTTTTGGCTCAATTTTCCATTTGTACATTGAAGGCCCCAGTCAGTCAGTCAATCCTCTTTCTCTAGTCACTGTTCAATTAATTTGAAACCCTCCCCTTATTTGCCCTATCAATAAACTTCTCTCCAGACCTCTGGAGTTTGGGGACTCTAGAATCTATTTGTTTTTCAACCTCTTTGACTGAACACCCATTACAAATTTATTGATTGTTTTTGATTAATTGCTTGTTATCAAATGAACAAAATCAAATTATAATATATAACAGATAATACCATCAAAGCAACTTGGTAATGTAAACAATAGATAAATCGACATACAAAATCATATAAAATAAATTCAACCAAACAAATTAAACATATAATAATAATAATAATAATAATAATATAAAAGAAACGAAACGAAAACATTTCAATCACTACTGATCAAATTTTCTTGTCCTAATCTTCTTTCAATCTCAGCTAATTCTCGTTCTCTAGCCTCAATTTCTTCCCTTTTCAATAACAAATCTCTTTGAACTCGTTCTTCAAAAGCTCTTAATCTTTCTTCTTCTAGTCTAATTTGTTCCTCTTTTGCTGTAAAATTACTACCATTACCATTACCATTACCAATCTTTGGTGTTCCATTCACATACCCACCATTGCCTGTTTCCCCACCATTCGCACCTATCAATGACGGACTAGCAATTGAATCATTTTGGATATTTCCGCCATTATCATAATCTTCTTCTTCACCTAACGTTCTAGTTCTATAATTTTCATATAACACCTCGTGTGTATAATCTTTGAAATCATTCAAATGAGTAATTAGTAAAGTATTTTTCAATGACAAAAAATCACTAATTTCATTATCAAAAATATCAATTGTACCCCAAGAATATTTTCTGACCCTTTTCAATTCTTGAGTAACCTCATCTTTAACAACCAAATTAGAACCAATTATAGCAAACGGTAAAGTCTTAGCTAAGTACTTATTTAATTCAACAGTCTCATCATCTAGTGATTCATCAATATTGAAAAATTCATCATTAAAATTGAAAACTGGTAATTGATAATGCTCAATATCTTCAACAACTAATTTCTTGTTTAATTTTAATTCATCAACAGTCAATGAATCAGCTTTACTAATAACAGGTATAATATTAACTAATTCACCTAATGATCTAATTATTTCGATATCGATTTCTTTTAAACCATGACCTGTTGGAACGATGAAATATAAACAGACATGAACCCTGCCATCTTTGAAACGAGGATTTCTTCTGAGTTTAGATTCTTCAATCAAAATTTCATCAAATTGATTTTTCAAATATTCCTTAATAATAGTGAAAGAGCTTGTATTATCTATTGAATCACCAAAACCAGGTGTATCTATCAAATTTAATGAAATTCTAACACCTTCCCCATCTTCCAATTCAACCGTTGATTTACGTAGTTGTAAATCACGATCCGGTAAGTGTTGCTCCTCTGGTGAATAATAATTAGCTGTTGAGGATGGCTCAACGATTAATTGATCACATAATGAATTTATAAACGTTGATCTACCAGTTCCTGATTGACCAATTGCCATAACTGTGAAATTTAAAGATTTCTTTAAAGTCTTCTTCTTTCTTAACTATATTAAAAATTTCCTTGTGCGTCATTATGCAGGATAATACAATGAGTTGGATTGTTAGTAATTGGCCAATATGTGATTTCTTTGGTACTAGGTGAACCTATACTTACGGCAGCTGAACTTCCTATAATTGTAACCATTTTTATTCTATGCTTATGTGACCTAATAGAGTTTATTTATTTTGAAAAGAGAGTCAATCTTAACAAATAGTAGATAACTAGTAATTGTGATTTTTGCTTATAGGTAAGGCAGTTGCTTGGTCTTTGTATTTTTATATAAAAACACAGTAAACTTTCTTTGTTATTAGTTTTTAACGAATAATGATAATATATTATAAAAATGACAGAGAGACGCGTTGGAGAATGTATATATACAAATTCTCAACTTCTGAGAATAAAATGTCGACCCTATATGAAGAATGGCAGACTTATCACGCTAAAAATAAAAATAAAAATTAAGAATTGAGGCCAACAGGAATCGAACCTGCAACCCTTCGATTGCACGAAATCCATCTGGAGTCGAAAGCTCTACCATTGAGCCATAGCCCCATTCTCTAACATATTTTCCTTTCTGATAATTATAACACTAGATTGCTTATATAATCAATTGGGACTCACTCAACGAGTATTGGGAATCAACACCTACGTTTATTCAACAATCTACTTCATGGATCAACATCACCCCTGTGAACTTAGTAAACTGGAGCCTTTCACCCAAGACATCAAAGATATGCTTTCTCAATACCTACCTTTTCACCCAGTTAATAATCGCCAACATTGGCATATCCCACTCCCCCAAGGGGGACTAGGTCTTCTAGACCTCAAAAAACAACTCCTTGGTAGAAGAGCCTCCTACATTGGAGATCTCATAGAATCAAAGAAACAGACAAGGGCTCACCCCTTATACCCATGCATGAGCATATACCTCCAACATTGTGTCAACAACCTC
>JAKTQZ010000046.1:0-108801 GCA_030579435.1 Ogataea nitratoaversa
CGAACAAAAACACATAGGATTTTGCCCTTAAAGTAATTTAAGAGCCTTTACCTTTTTCTTAGCGATTTTGACTTGAAACTACATAATTTCCTACGTTATGAGTGAAAACAACTAAAAACAGTAACCATAAATAGTTTATATAGTTTTAATTAAAAGTTTCGATATTAAAAAAAAAAAAATCATACTGCCGTTGGCTTTCCAAAACATAGAAATATCTATCCATTTTTCACAGAATGGTTTTACCAACTACAGATTGGAGGTCTGCACCGACATATATATGATACCTGCGCTTTATGGTCAGAGCCACACATTCATTCTATTTGTGTTTCTCTGTATTTAATACAGGTCTGAAGTATGGACGGAAGAAGTTATAAATGGCATCATTAGGTTCAGTTGAACTTTAAGAATTTGCAATGACTGCTCTTTCATTTTTGGACATGATCGTTTCCAAATATGGCAGTTGACAACAATAAGAGTTATTGCAGTTTATAAGTGTTGTTCAGTCTATTGGCTGGTTTAATTGAATGCCAGCTCAGATATCAGTATCGGAAATAAGTTACTTAAAATGGACATGAACAAGAAGAATTTTAACCACCGTATCTTTAGATGGGAAAACAATATACATACCTGTAGATCCTACTTTTATCTCGGGAGAAGTTACAATCAGAACTCTTTACTAAAAAGGCACAGGAAGTTTTACATATATTTCATTTAGAAACTGTTTAATATTAGATTTATTATTTGTTCTCGTATCATCTTATTGAATCTGTTTCAATTAACTTACATTTATTAATCAATTATGTGTTACCAAACTAGTCACCAGACTTTATACATGTCTAAAAGAAATGAACACAACTTAGTAAGTAGCCAATACAATTCTAATTGTAGGCTCGAGGAGGTATCCACGACTAAACTACCTGTATGGTAGCTAAGCTACTCATACCACTAAAGGGCAGGGATACTAGAAATGGCTTTTGAGTGATTTCTCAATCTTCAATATTTAGGTTGAACGGTTTAGCTGTTAGTCTATAACTAGCTATCTTCTCCAGTGAATGGCCCATTTCACTGCTTTAATATTGAAAGAGTTAGTGGTGTAAAAAAAACTGAGCTAACTTATGATTTAAGTTCTTATTGTTATAGGAGCAAAACCTGTTATATTGCCTCTTGAATTCTTCTTGTTAATCCTATAAACCTAGAATTCACTTTTATTGAGAACGTTAGTTTGAGCTATAATACATGTTTTCCGCCCGACGAGCTTCGAATACTTTAGCTGTTATCGTGTGATTTTACCAGTATTGAATGTACTATTTTCGCACTCCGGTTATTTACATGAAGTTTAGGTCAAAGAGTATTACAAACTAGTGATATTGGATGGTGAATACTGACTAGCAAAAAGTTACCAATGAATACTAAATAGTAAATAGTAAATAATCAATATAAGATAGTAAATTGTAAACGCTTATTAGTAACCAATACATACTAAACATTCTCTCCATTGAATAAAATGCATCACAATGGGGCACATATTTTATCTCGGTCAATCTTTGAAGGGTGCTTCATGAACTAGACCTTCTCTCCACGGATTCAAACCGAAAGCTCTTTATTTTCAACAACTGTGTAAGATCAAAGCGGCGAGGCATTATATGTATATGAAAATGATACGGCATGTGATCTCTAAAGCCTCTACCCACCTGAGCACAAAGAAAAGGGACATTGATATAATGGGATCTCATTTTCATCTAAGTCGCTCGATACAATTCGAAGATCAGCTTTCAACAGACAACATGTATCATACTTTCTCTGGGATTTGTTCACCAGACAGCCTAGTGAACTGAATCGAACTAGTAGTCCCTAGGTGGAACATCAGTATTTCTCGAAAATGCAGAGCCATTATTTTGATTATTTGGAATGAACTGAGTATGTGGTGGCCTGACAGTGAAAACTCGAGGTGCAACTACGGGATGGATCTGAGCTGGACGTGGTGGTTGAACCCGAACTCGTTGAGTTGGATGCTGGGGAGGAGGAGCTATATAGCGCACATCAATGGAAGGAACTATAACATGAGGTCTTCTATAGTTTGATGAACTATTAGCAGGTCTTGTAGGTCTCGGAGGTCTGGTAGGTGGTCTAAACGGTCTTGGTGGAGGATTCGAAAATGATAACTGGGGGCGTGAAGGCAGAGCTGGTTCATTTCCAGAATCTACTAAATGACCCCCAGTTTGTGAGAACTGAGGCCTTATAATGAATTGTGCAGTCTCTGGTAATATCTCCGTATAAGCAGGCGGATCTTCACTGGGGGTGCTTTCATTGATTTGAAGAGGATCAATCGCTTTATTATTAGGTATACTGAGTTCACCAATAGATGCTTGTGAGGTATAATTAGGTGATGGAGGTAGTCGTGAAATATAATCTTCTTCCTCTTGTAATAGTTGCTCTGGGCTGAGACGACCTGAATCATCTATTTCGGGAATGCTCAATTGTCGTGAAGTAGATTGGACAGAGTCTGCGGAGTCTGCGGAGCCAATGGATACATCTGATCCACCAGACTCACTCAAAAATTGAGTGTCAATATCATGTGAAGATGATCGGTTAGGGGTAGTGGGTTGTGAAACAACTATTCCATTACTTGTGGACGAGAATGAAGAAGATGAGGGAGAGGATGGTCCATTTGTGGTGATAGAAAATGAAGAAGCGTAATGAGACGATGCCCTCTGCGAAGTTGAGGGATGTGGAGGTAATGGAGGGGGAACATTCGAAACGGGAATTATATATGAAGAGGGGGGAGAGATCTGAATTATTGGTGTTGATGAACTGCTACTATGTGGTATTTCAACTTGTAGTTCTGTTCGACCTATTGCTGGAGATGGAGATAATGGCTGCTGTTGATTCATTGAATTTTGATGCCCGTTTGATGAATCTAATTCACTAGAAAATACGGTTGACATAGGACCAGAATGTATTGGGCTATTTTGAAGAGATGATGAAGTGCGTGAATTAGAGCTGCCTAAAGAGCTTCCAGACAGTTGTAACAAGAGAGAAGACAGTTCCTCTTCCTCATGGGTAGGCTTAGCAAAGGGATTATTTGATGCGTAGTTGTGCCTCTTTTTTGGTGCCTGAGACGGAAGGTTCAGCTGATGCTGTTCTTCAGAAGACATAACGGCACCGAAAAAAAATACATATGACTTGTGCTTTCAATTAGTAGGAGATATACAGAGCCAGAAGAAGTGACTTATAATCATAGTCAAACATACTTCATCATACACACCTTCTGCACTTTCAAGCTTGGAGTCTAGAAAACCTAGACTTCATAGCCTGCACGCACCGCTTGGCTAATGGTATAGTTATATAATATTGGAATTACGTGATTTCTTATGAAGCAGTCGTGCACCACACTGAAACCCTCTGGAAAAAAACGAATGAAAATTCACCACTACAGTCTTTGATTATTGTGAAAGGATGGTAAATACTAAATATATTCACATTAAATGTAACAAGAGTGCAACCAACTTAAAGCGAAACATTTATTTAAAACAACAACGGCTAACTCTTTTACAACATAAATCCAGAATGTTATCTCAAAGAATAAATTTAGTCTCGCCTCCAGGCTTAGGCTTGTCAAGCAGAATGATCAACCAGCAAATCAGAACAAAGAGAACAAAATCTGGTTTAAATCCAGAAACCCAAAAGATAGTGACTCAGCTTTCAGTTATGTCTGCCGCTCGTAAACAACCACGTTTGTTGAAACTTTGTAACGAGGATTACATCAAACATCTAACAGTCACAAAAGCTTGGTCATTACTAAGAAAAAACAAAAAACAAGCACTAGATCAACAACTTCAGCAACAGCTGGAAAGTATAAGAGAAGCAAACGAAGATTTGAAAGCCGTGAACACTTCTTTGTTTAAAGCTGCCAATGCTCATGAATTCGGAAAGAGATTCCCATTGGAAATGAGGGTTCCAACAGAATACCCTCCTAGACAGATATGGTACTATGACTACACTCCTCCTGTCAAAGCTGACAAAGGAAATTGACTGATAGTTGGGTAGGATGAGTTGAATTATCATCAAGTCATGAACGCTGTTGTTTGATACACCGATATATAATGACCTCAAGAGTAGGTTCTGCAACACTGATAAGCGATTTCCATTTTCCTTAATTTCTACCGAAATATTTTACCTACCATGTATCTTCACTCTCTGTACATATCCATTCATCACATAATAAAAGATCTTATGTATGTCACAACTTAATAACTAATAAATTATTTGAAAATAAGGATTTGCGTAATGCAAACATATTCGCAAGTACAGTTTGCCGAGATTGAGAAGTACGATTACAATCACAACTCCTTGACCCAACAAATAGCTATTAATAACCTGTCTGATAATAGTTAGTAGCTTTTAGAGTACCTATCAAAATGAAGACCATACCTCAATTTTGGAAAGAGAGAGCATACATTAACTATCTAATATGGTCTTAAATGGGAAAATTCAGATTTGTATAATGTAGTGAATGTGTACTAGTTCATAAATTTTGATGGATGATGCCCTACATAATTACTGAAAGTTTAAGAATTTTTTTTCGAAAATGGTGGCAAACTTAGCCAAGTATATGAAGTAATCAATCTGTTTAGCGTTCAATGTAATGCGACAGTGCAGGTCACATCAAACAATCGTTGTCCGCCTATGGGATAAGATATAGTCTATATATAGAACATATATAGTGAATAGCAAATACTCTTGATGAAAGCTATTCAGATTAGTTAATTGCACATATCATATGTTGTTGTGGAAAGTATAAGCCGTCCTGTACGCCTTTAAAAGTTAAATATAAATTGAAATTGTAGTCGGAGAAGACTTGTTGTTTTGAGCTACAAATCCCGACTTTTGAAAATTACAGATTTGAAACAAGTGACTGTGAATTTAAGAAAGTCATGTCATTATTGATAATTAGTAGAAGATGAAAATGTGGGGGGAAAAAGAAGAACACGCTGAGAGCTGGTACTCAGTAACACTTTTGATCCTTTATTTAATAATGTATAACATGTGGGAAAACATACCGATTAGTGATGGATGACCCCCATGTGCCAATATGTCAAGAGTTATGTATGCCCTCTGCATCTAACCCCGTTCTTTAGAAGAAGAAAAAATATATTAATTGATTTATAATGCTGATCTCTTGACCCCTCCGGGGTCGAGAATATAAGGTTATATATATATATAATATATATTACAGGTAACATAATCATATTATTTTGTTTAAAATTAGCGCTCAATTCTTTAATTATTATTTGTTTGTTTGATCACACCCAAAGACCAGACCAGCGGGATCCTCTATTCTACATTGGGAAATTCAAGTCCGCCCACGATTGCACCCTGCAGTCAGTTTGCAACTGTGCACCGTAAAACTATACACTGCGTACATTATTGCAATTCAGGTAATTCCGGGATAAGTGACAAGTCCCCCACTGCCCACTGCCCAGTCCCCAGTCTCTAACGTACTTACTGCCCAGTGGCTTCTAGAGTTTAACATGGATTTCCATGAGAAGTTCAACGCTTAAGCTAGAAATTTTTTATAACCTTTTAAAAAGTCACACACAGCAGAGCAGTAGGAGATAGGTTAAACTAGTCAAACTAATTTAATATCGTATTAGACTTTGTCGCACTTGGCCTTCAAATTTATGAATTATAATCCCTCACACCTTTGAAATTTGTAAACTTTGACTTGTCTTTTTTTTTGATTTCGGAGTGATTACTACTATTGAATTTTTATCTAGCGTTTGCACTTGAAATAATGAAACCTATTCCAACTCTTATTGTGTTAGAATATTACCTTATAAAACTAAAACTAAAACTAAAACTAAAATTAAAACCATTGAATATGAGCCTTTTCATAATTGTCTCTTGATATAATAGAATATCTTCACTGCCTGGTACGGTATACCACCTTTGAAACCTGTACAACTAACTAACTAACTAACTAACTAACTATAAAAGGATATCTAAACGGATGAGGGCAGCAGCCAAAGTCCCAAAGCGTGAGGGTAGCCCGGAAAGCATATGTTTCGAATTTTCGCAACTGGCGGACAGTCAGATCTATATCAGCCAGCCATGATTCCGGGGCAGGCAAAAGAAACGAACGAGCGAACGCAGTGCGCACATTAGGGTATCCTGATCCCCAGGCCAAGACGCACCTCATAAAAGCCGCCCAAGAAATTTTTGTGGTTAATTTTTGAAATTTTGTGTTTGACCTTAAAGAGGTAGAATAGTTTTTTCTTGAAATGAAGAAAGAACTAAGTAGGTATGTAGGTAGGTGTAGGTAGGTGTAGGTAGGTAGGTAGGTATCAAATTGATTCACTTAGTTGAAAACTTTACCCCGTTTTTTTTCCTAATTCCTGGTAATTACTAATTATTAATTACTAAGCTACCTTCAATTTCCGTTCAACTAATTTTGCTTTTTCATTACTATAGCATATTTAGCACATATTATATAGACATCACATAAATCGTGAGTCTCACAAGCATGACTAAAGAGGAAACTATACAACATGTTACCAAATTGGATTCGAACAAATCAGAAGTGCTGGAACTTGACAACTTGGACGATCACAACACCACTCCAAGTAATAAGCCACATGCTCCTAAACTTCAAAAGAACGTCTCCTTTGGATTAATTAATCAAAGTGAGTCTCAAGATATATCAGAAGATTATAATCAACATTCATCAAGTGGAACCGTTTACAGAAGAATGTCTGCTTCTGTAGCACTACCAACGTTTGAATCAGGCTCTTTTAATAACTTGGCTCCATTATCGCAAAAGGGAACTGGATTGGGATCAGTGATCCCTCCTCCTATTCCAGAAAGTTTACCAACTACCCCTGGGTATGAACTCGGAGGAGGTTCTGTGCTGGGGGATACAACAACATCGTACTTTGATCAATACGCCAAAACTCACAACAAATATAACCTTTCACCTCCTATTCAACAAACACTATTAAGATCCGAATCAACAGGAAACAAGGCGGATTCTCATATATTGGAAGGTATGACCCTATCCAATCCACCAAATAATAAATGGAGAGTAATTTCTGTTGTCCTATATTGCTTCTGTGCTGGTTTATCTGACAGTGCCCCAGGTGCTTTGTTACCACATATAGAAGATTACTATGGTATCAATTATACTTTGGTGTCTTTGATCTGGTTATTTAATGCACTAGGTTTTATCCTTGTTGCATTAGTGAGCCACAAAATAGAAGACTTTTTAGGAAAACGTAAAATGATAGCAGGTGGTTGTTTATTACAATGTGTGATGTATGCCTTTGTGGCACCTGGATCCAAGTATGCTTTGGTGGTTGCTGGGTTCTTTTTAGGTGGTGTTGGATTTGCAACATGTGTTTCTCAGCAAAATATTTTTTTAAGTAGATTCCAAAAATCTACTACCTATTTGGGTTATTTTCATGGTGGTTATGGTCTTGGTGCATGTCTTGGACCTTTAATATGTACTGCAATGGTTAATCGTAATGTCCAATGGCATTATTATTATTTAATATTACTTGGTTTGATGTCAATCAACTTCTTCAACCAATGGTTTGCATTTGCAGGTGCAGATGACGACCTGACGCCATGGGATAATTATGAACCACCTATGGAAGGTGAAGGTGCTACAACTAACAATACGGATAACAATGCTAATATGCCATTGACCGGATCGCACCAAATCAATACATCATTAAATGGAATAGATAAGCATGTTACAATGATTGGAGAAGACTTGGCCTACGCAGAGACTTTGCGACAAAGTAATGCAGATGTGCGTAACGGATCGACAGCTCAATTTGAAACTGAAGGTATAGAGCCTGTTGTTCCTAAAGGCTTACTAAATTTAGCATTGAAAAATAACAGAACATGGTTACTTGCATTCTTTGTGCTGTTCTATCAAGGTGCCGAGGTTTCAATTGGAGGTTGGATGGTTACATACTTGCAGGACTACCGTCACGGTACTACTTCATCTACAGGTTACGTTGCATCTGGGTTCTGGGGAGGACTAGCTGTGGGAAGATTATTTTTAACAAAATATATTCATAGATATCTTGGTGCCAAAAGAGGGGTGACTATTCTGATCATTCTTTCTATTATAAACTCTATCTTAACTTGGGCCATTCCAAATGTTATTGCCGAAGCCGTATTTGTGAGTTTGTTTGGAATGTCGATTGCAAGTGTATATCCGATTATGATTGTTCTTGCTGTTCGTGTCTTGCAAAGAAAGATTCAAGTGATTTCTCTTACAATCATGACTGCTTTTGGCTCCTCCGGTGGAGCTTTGTTTCCATTTTTGGTGGGTATAATTGGTCAGTCGAGAGGTTCATTTGTTGTGATGCCTGTTACTATTGCATTAATGTTTGGAACTTTGGCAATTTGGTTCATTCTTCCAAATCCAGATAGGAACGTCGTCACGAAACCTTGGCACAGACTTATTTAGTTACGAATCGTACAGCTTTGAAATGAACGTTTGTCGATTTCCTTAGTCTGGACTCTAGACTCTAGACTCCATACATTAACATTTCTCCTTTTTTGTTTGGTACCCCAATTAATGCTGTTTTCCGTGAATTTTTATTTCTGCCATTTGCAAATTGACACGTTCAACGTTCTCTTCACCCTCTCCAAAATTTCACTTTAACATCAAACTTACCATTTACGAGCTGGCTTACAAACTGAAAACGATACATTTTCGCCAAATGTTTGCTAAACGTTCGATCTTACTGAAAGGCTATCATTGTATACCATTTTGTTTGGTTTCGCATAGCTAATATAGTCAAAGTGAAGTTACAAAAGGGTAAATCATTCCTATATAAAAAATCCCTTGCTCTTTATAATCTATAATTTATTTTCTCATATTCTTGTATTCTCAAATCTGAGATGTTATGAATATGTAATCAGTCACAAAAAGGGTGTCTTTTTTATCATTTCAAACCCCCCAGTAATAAGTAGAGCTATTGGCCATTGTTACGTTGGTTTAAACTTCAAAACATAGTCTTAATTGTACGATCCGCCCAAAGAATAAATTTGTTAAAACTTTGATTAAGCGCTTCGATCTTTGAAATAGATCCTATATTATGTAATACTTATACCATAATTCAAAGTGAAATACACATGTAATATATGTGTGTATATGTGTGTTTCTCGATATGTACGATGGCGCCGGGTCGATCAAAGTATAAATTATTTTTATATATCTGGGGACGTCCATAGCTCTGAATTTTTTTTTTTTTTTTGGTAATGACAGCTTGTCTAAGCTGGAATTTCCAGTTGATGTTTCAGATTTTTGAACTGCTGATTATAAGGCCGAGCAGTGGGAACTCAATGGCATTGCCTCAAGAGAAAACACAATAGAGCTGTGAAAGAGACTAGTTTCTACCCAGATTCATTGAAATCACTTCTGAAAGCGGGCCATAGGTTCACCTGATGAAGTTTTGCGACACAGAATTCATCTAATATAGCTAGCTGAGTTTGCATCATTTGTACATAGACACGCAATCCATTTTCAAGAGTTTTTAGTAATAAAGCATAATTTTATAAATTTACTAGCATACAATTTCAAGAAGTTCAAAAAGCACGAAAAAGGAATATACATATTGACATCACAACGAATCACCATAGGAAACTAGATTAAGAATATCAAACGCAATGTCAGAGGAAAACTCCATGATACGATCTATAAGTTCCAATGAGATATCTGGAAAAGATTGGATTAAGGGTCAAGAAAAGACTTTTCTTAGATGGATAAACATGAAATTGAAAACCATATCCAAGTCATCAATTGATGATCTTCTTGATTTATCTGATGGATTACATTTGTTTGATTTACTTAATTCCTTGAGACCAGGGTTACCACCAGTGAAACCAGTTTATGCGAGACCGGGTTTGAAAATACAGAAATTGGAAAACGTGAATTCATTTTTAGAATTTTTAAAAGAGCACGAACAATTGCACATTCATAATATTGGCTCGGAAGATATAATCGAAGGGAATAGCAAGTTGATCCTAGGACTTATTTGGGTTCTCATTTTAAACTACACTCGTATCGAAAGCACAGAAACTTCAAGTGAAGAGTCATTGAGCACAAAGGAGCTGCTACTCAGATGGTTTCAAAAATTAACCGAAAATTATAAGGACGTAAGAGTTAAGAATTTCTCCTCAAGTTGGTCAAGTGGATTGGCTTTATGTGCAACATTAAATTACTTTCATCCAGAGTTGTTAAACTTTTCTCAGCTGGATCACACCAAGCCGGAACAGAATATTGAATTAGCACTATCTCTAGCGGAATCAATAGGAATAACCAAATTGATAGACACTGAAGATTTAAATTGTAACAGACCTGACGAGAAAAGTGTCATTGCATATTTGACTTTATGGTATGACAAGTTCCGTGATATGAAAGTGAACAAAAGTGTGGAAGTGGATAAAGGACTACTTAGAATAAGAGTGGAAGCTTTCATTGATATTGTGGGTGAGATTGTGGAGCACAAAAAGCAATTTTTGAAAAGGATAGAAACATTGATCGCCCTGATAGGTCATGCTACTGCTGAGTTAACAATCGACTTTTACAATGTTACAGACCCACCCACGGTTTTGAAGCTCAATAAAGTTTTGATTAATTACAGAAGAACGTCGAAAAGATCAATTCATGAAGAATTTAATCAGTTGAAATCCTTCAAAAGTAAGTTGGATCTTATGATGCTTGAATTCAATTTCAATCAATTTGAAGAACCTAAGTCCAAGTCCATCAAGATTGCCAAAGCTTTGATCAAAAATTTGAACGAATCCGAGGTCAAATTGAGCTCCTTTATAGTTGGCAAAAAGAGAGAGTTGCTCGATAAGTTCAACAGAATCTCATCTAATGTTGATTTGGGTTTAACTTTGATAGAAGGGGAGTTAGCAGAGATGCCCAATTTTGCTAAAAACCAGATTCAAGAATTACCGGAAATTCTTGAAGATCTAAAATCATTAGAAGAACTCTTTCACAATTTGCTGATTGCTAAGGGTGAGTTGGACTCTTTCTATGGAGTTTCAAGCACTGAGAGTGCCCTTGATAGCTTCGAGCACTCAGAGCAAGATTTAAAGTTGATAGAACTGAAATTCAAAATAAAGCTAATCAAAAACATAATCATTGACAAGTTAAGATTTATTGACTTGCAATTCTCCAAAAGAGATAGGCTGGTTAAAAGCTTAAAAGGCACTCTTAGGGAAAAGGATTTGGGGTTATCGGAGCTCCAACTGTACCAGTTTGAGTTGATTTTCGATAAATTTGATAAAGGTGACAAGAAATATTTGAATAAAACTGAATTCAAAGAAGCATTGAATTTTATCTATCCGGATCTCTCAAAGGAACAAACCGACGAATTCTTTGAGATCCTATATCAAGGAAATACAGAGGTTCTAAGGGGAATCAGATTCGAAGGATTTATAAAAATTTTGAAGCTTTTCAACGGGAATGATGAGAACCACAATGATTCCGAGGCTGAACAGAAAATGAGTGACACCGATCAACAATTGATTACCTTAACTAGTGACTTTTACCTGAATACATTCAAAGAAATCAGTAATGGTAAGAACTACATTTCTAATCGCGACTTATCTGAAATCAAATTGAGCAAAGAATTGATCCTGAAACTAGGAGGTATTCTAGACATAACGAATAACGAAGAAGAAGATATAGGGGATGATAATATCTTGTATAACTACATGCAGTTTTTTGAACATAATGAAGATTCCATACTATTCAAGGATTATAAAGAAGAAGAAGAAGAAACAGAAGCAGAAGCAGAAGAAGAAGACGAAGAAGAAGAAGAAGAAGAATTCGATGGAAATGAGATATATGATGTTATCAATGAACACCATGAAACCAGTAAATCTGAAAATTATTCAGTGGGTCTAAAAGAAAATGATAGTGTTTTGAAAGGACTAGACAAGCTGCATATAGGACTAGATTCTACCAACCCCCAGCAGGTGTAAATTAAGATCCGAAGGCAGCATGTAATTTGTGATTTGAATGTAGATATGTTGCCAAGATTCCAGAAGATGTGGACTTTTTTGACTTCTAACCTTAAGAGGTAACAACAGCTTTTGAAACTTTCTATCAAATTTTTATGTAACTATATAACATGAACATTGATTAATACAGATAGCAGAGATTTTTAACACACACAGAAGACAACATGCATGATATGAATAAGAGAGTTACTTAGCCTAAAAACAAAACAAAGTAAAGTGAAGATATAGTAAAAAACAGATGCTTTCAAAAAGGATGAATAGGACAAAAGGAGAAAGGTAAAGCCATTCAGATGGTTTGTATTTCACAGCATTAGCCAGAATGGAGAGATCAAACCGAATTGCGCTTATGCTTGGTAACCTTGGAAGTGACTGAGTTCATCAGTGTCGTAATCGTAAACTAACTTACCTTCGAAGAAAGTCTTTCTAACAATTGTACTAGCAACAGAATCACACTCGACCATGTTACGATCAGTGATGATGAAATTGGCAATTTTTCCTGTTTCAATGGAACCTTCAGTTAGATCTCTTCCAACGGCTTTAGCACCATCTATAGTAATCATCTTTAAGACATCCTTTCTTGCTAAATTCCAGCCGTGTTTGTTCTCCATCAATGCCTGGATACCTGGGAAAATGTTTGGAGTATCAGGAGCAAAGACCCAATCAGAACCAATGGTTAACAAAGCACCATGCTTTTGTAAACAGTTGAAAGGGTAGACGGACTTTGGATTGACTTCAGGTTGGAAATCTGGATCATGCCAGATAGCAGGTGACATTTCAGCAGTAATATTAAGATCCTTATAACGAGCACAATCTTCCTCGGTGACATCCATATTATGTGCCAACTCATGTCTTGGACCATTAGGGTTAACCTTACGTAGTTCCTCAAAACAATCCAAGGCAAACTTTGCGGAACCTTGACCACAAACGTGAACCTTACAAGTTCTTCCTTCAGCATCAAATCTTTCGATTGCCTTCTTGAATGTATCTTGTGGAATCAATAATCTGGAATAATCAACTCCACCTTCCTCAGTTAATGGACAATGAGTTTCATGTGGGTGCCATGGGACACCATCAATCCAACATTTTGTGAACATGGGATTGAAGTGTTTGGACTTATAGTTCTTAGCATTCCATAATGTGTGGTGTAATGAACCAACAGACTCTTGTGGGAAAGCACCAACACCATAAAAGACAACATGAGCATCCAAATTGATAGTCAACGAACCACGTTCTTCCAAAGCTTTAGCAGCTTCTAAGTAAACGGTATTTGCAGAGGCCTCTTGAACAGAAGTAAAGCCAAAACGGTTACACATCTTCACGCCGTATTCTAAAGCAGTGATGTTGTCTTCAGGTCTACCCTTTGGTAAAGAAGCAAACATTCTAGTGGCAGCACCTTCAACAAGTTCACCAGTGATAGTTCCATCCTCTCTACGAACGTAGTAGCCATCCCATGGATCGACCGGATTTTCTTCATAACCAGCAGCTCTCAAAGCAGCAGTGTTGGCAAAAATGTTGTGAGTGGTGTATTCTCTAATGACAACAGGTTGATCACCAAAAGCATCATCTAAGAATTGTCTATCTGGCTTTTCATCCTTGAAACTAGCATAATGATAGAAATTACCAACTAACCAATTAGAGACGGAATCCAAATGGTTACAAGCACCCGAGGCATACTCCTTAAACTTGTGAACAATTTCTTCCGGAGTACCACTAGTACCAAGCTTAGCCTCAAACAGTTTCTCTTCGGATGCCATTAGTAAATGAGTATGAGCATCATGGAGACCTGGCATAACAAACTGACCTTCAAGATCAACAACGTTAGCTGCTGGATATGATTTAAGAAGAGCTGCACTTGAACCAACCTCTCCAAATAATCCTTCTTCGGTGACAATGAAGGCTTCTGCCCATTCTTCAGATGATAAGGTGTAAACTTTGGCGTTAATGTAAATCGTAGACATATTGATGAATGCAAATTTTGCTATAAAATGCAGATACCACCAAGGGTCTAAATAAATGAAAAACGTGTCTGAAAATCATTTCAAGAGATTATTAGTTGGGGTTTATATGTTGTGCAATATAATAATTAATTGGAGTAAATATCAAAACTCGAGACCCAAGTACCCCAAATATCTTTTCAGTATACACTGCTCGGTATTGAAAGTTAGCCATATATGATTGTGGTCAAACATTTGATCAGGAAGATCTAATGTGGTACACTTTGTGAACGTACAAAACATTCTCTCGAAACATTAATAACCTTGCTAATGAAACGTTGAAACATTTAACTGATAGGACGTTTTATCCCAATGAAGACAACAAAAAAACTCTTATCTTTGAAGCTAAGCCGAAAACTTAGTTGAGGATAAAAGATAGTGCATACATTTTGAAAAAGCTCAAGTTTCATTTTAACATGAAAAGTTGAAGCTTATCAGATATCAGAAACCCAGTGTATCGACCACATATGAATATTCAATGTCTCTCCTTGCTGCCGAGATAGATATCCATGTCACCTCGAAAATACTCTTAATCAATCATAATCAGCTTTACTTTGAGGGAATCCTAGCCCGATACAATAGAGTCAGTCTTTTCTTTTGTGCAATTCAAAATAAAAGCACACTAATTAGTAACTAGTACATGTGCTTATCAAAATAATGTAATTATAGTGTGGAGAAGAAGCCGTGTTGTGTTATACAGAACATAACAATATGGAATGCCACGATAGCTCAGATAAGTCCTTATTGTAGTGAAAAAAACGAAGGAGGACCACGAATACAGCCTCAATGAAAATCCAGGCCACTTTGCAGCACGTAACTCATCCCAAAATAGACAAACTTGATTCTCAATATTGATGCAGTTAACGATTATTGATTGGTATTTAGAGCTTTGGCTTCGACAGCACCAAAATGAGTTTGCTTATAATGATAAATTAACAATTCTATGCTGGAGTGCGCTGTGCAGATGGGTAATATCATTGGTAAATGAGATATAGCAATGCAAGAACTCAGATAGTTACTTCACTTCTCAGAAAACCGCCGATTCAGAGATGGCTTGGCTTGAATCGGGCCATCCACTAAAACCCGGAAGGGACAGTATGCTAAAAGGCGGATGGGCTGAGATTGACACCCAAAAACTTACATTGAGACGCACGCCGCGAACAATTAAGACAAGACAGGCAAAGGTGCGGTACAGACCAAGCACTCAGCAAACTCCATTTGGAGACACATCTATCCGGATATCGACTTGCGCAAATGAAATAAGTGTATTCGCGAAGAGTTTCAATTTGAATCACGTATGTACTAAATATGTGATTAGATTGGAGATAACAACAGGTGGGTTCTTAGAGTAGACTTTCTAAAAACTTATCTATGTCCAATAGAATTTTTGTCCAATAGAATCAAGTATTTAGGATCTGCCAGTGACACTGTAATTAACACCATTAGGCGCATTTTGACACCTTAAAACTTATCCATGTATGTGACTGGGGAATCATACGGATATTATCTATGGTATCTGACACATGGTTGAATCATGTGTGATTCCTTTTCCTCTTTGTTGACAAACACCTAAACACCCAAAACAATAGTAAAGAATTAGCATACTAGACTAATGCGAGTGAAACGAATAAAACAAAAAAGCTGGCACATGTAAATAAAATATTTTGCCCAATCAGATTTGACGGGGGGTTACCTCCGGCAAACTGAATACCAGAATGATGGGAGATCCATCATTTGATTAATGATTCTCTACTTCCTGTTTCATCTTGTTGGCAACAATGTGTTTGTTATCTTCAGTAATATGTGATCGCTTCTGTACATTTTTAGCCCATTCAAAGACACATGGATTGCAAGTGCACAGGAATCTAGATTTTCAACATTCTTTCCAGACACACAATCTTCAAAATTTGAGAACGCTATTGTCTTGTGAGTCCCAGCTGATAATCATTGAAGCATATCATTGGTCTTGAGATTCCTTATCTTTGTCCAAAAACCTCCTATTTCAGCTTGTAATGGGTAATTTCATCTGTTTAAATCGCCAACCAATTAACTAGTAACAACTCCCAATTAGGCCCCTGCATCCAAAAGGCGCGATGATTATTATTCATGAGGCTCAAAATATAATTGAGTATTCACGCTATTGTCTTTGAATCTATAATATAGGCAAAACTTCTATATGCAGAAAAAGACAGGAACAAGGAAACATGATCCCTAGATGAACACCAAACAACAAGTATAGTTTTGATAAGAGATAGCAGCCAGGACAATGACGATAATGATGATCATAATGATAAAGATGACGATAATGATGATCATAATGATAAAGATGACGATGATGGTTGGGGGTGGTGGTCTTCTGTAGTTAGCTTCACACTTCTAACGGACTCCAAACAGCCAATATTGGATAGATTGGGTGATATCTTCATTTTTGGAGCCGGTGAACAAAACATAGTGTATCATCGATACCTCCTGATACTAAATTGAGTGATTTGACACCAGTAATCTATCGCTGTGCTGCTAATATTCAGAAGCTGACTGCTAATCTCTCGTTTCTTAGATCCCTAGTGTCCTGCAGATTCAATATCGACTGATAAGACAGTTTCATGTGTTTAGTCTTCTAGTAATTACAGACTGAAGCTGGTGAACGTGATGATGACTACTGCGATAAAAATAATCTTGCATCATTCTAGGAGTGACCTAAATTGCTAACAAACCATTATTTGTTGGATACGATTTCCGTTTTCGTATCTGACATAGTTGCTGATATAATGATAAGATCGGTCTGCACTCCGGGGACCACATAACTTCAACGTTAATTATTCTATAGTTTGCTGAATATTAGCTAACAAGCCACTTGCCTTTGGATATAATTTCCTTTTTTGTACCTGATCGACTGGCTGATAAGACCATGCTCACCAGCCTAATGGTAAACTTAGTGGTAATTTTCTGTTTATTATGACGTTAGCATTCACCAAATAGTTTAATCTTTGGATAGATTTTCCGTTTTTGTAACTGGAGGCCTACCGATAAGAGTAGATTTCGCTATGGATTTGAATAATCTTAATCAATCAATCAGCAGGTTTTTTTTCTTGACCCAGTGCCGGATAAATGACTTATCGAATGACAGAGTAGGGTTGAGCCGAAGGTGTCTTTTTCAAACTTCAAAGACCTTGATAAGTATGGAGATATGAAAAGAACCGTATCAATTCAATAGACACGAGCCAATAAACAAAGTTTCAACACATATAAGAAAGACATTCCCAACTCCATAAAACTATACATTGATACAACACACCAAATCAACCTATTGATGCCTTTATAAAGACTTTCTTTATATATCAACTTGAAACTATTAAAAGTATATCATAAGTGAAAATAAAAATGACTGAAACTGAAACTGAAACTGAACAACTCAGAATTCCAGGAACCATTCACTTAGTTGACTTGGACGGAACATTGAATGTCAGACATGAAGGTGAAAAAGATATTGTTTTGGTGCCACAACCATCAGATGATCCCGAGGATCCACTAAACTGGTCCCCAGGTAGAAAAAGATTATGTGCATTGTGTTTAATGATTGCTGTCTTTTCAGCAGATATCTTGAGTACCTCTTTATCAGCTGCTTTATTAACAATGGAAGCGGATACTGGTATCCCTTTAAGCAACTTGAACACAGGTGTTGGTATTCAATACTTGTTCTTTGGATGGTCAAATTTACTCTGGCAGCCATTTGGCCTAACTTATGGTCGTCGTCCAGCTATCTTACTTGGTGGTCTAGGTTGTTTATTATGTACAATCTGGTCCGCATATGTTAAATCAACTGGTGAATGGTATGTTAATAGATTATTAGTTGGTGCCTTTTATGGACCAATTGAAACTTTAATTGAAGTTTGTATCTCTGATGTTTTCTTTGCTCATCAACGTGGTGGATGGATTGCTTGGTATTGTTGGGTCTTATTCAATATTCCTTTCCTTTGTGGTATTCCAGCTGGATTCATTGCTGAAAGATTAGGATGGAGATGGATTCCTTACATCTGGTCTATCATCTCCGCTGCTTGTATGATTTTCCTTTTCTTCTTCCTTGAGGAAACAATGTATTATCGTGTTACAGACAGTCATTCTATAGCTGGTACTGACAGTGCCGATGTTGTGTCCAGTTCCAATGAAAAGAATAAGAATATTGATGTTGATGTTGAAGAACTTACTGCTGATAGTGAATCACCAAGTATCACTTATACCAAGAAGACATATCTTCAAAAATTACGTTTCTGGGGTGCTCATGATCCAAGACAAAAGAATATTTTCATCCAATCAATCTGGATGCCATTCTATTTGGTTAGATTTCCATCAATTGCATTTGGGGGTCTAGTTGTTGGTGCTGTTCTTTCTTGGTTCAATGTGGTCAATGCGACTCTTGCCGCTATCTTAGCTGCAGCCCCATATGAATTCTCAGGTAATATGATTGGTGTCTTTTTTGCTTCTCCATTTGTTGGAATCACATTTGGTGCTTACTTCTCTGGTAAAATTGTCGATTCATGGACAACAATGAGAGCACGTAAAGCAAAAGGTTTCAGGGAACCAGAAGAACGTTTATGGGTTTCTGTTATCCCAATGCTAATCCACCCATTAGGTTGTTTCTTATTTGGTTGTGGTGCAGCTCATGGAATTCATTGGGTTGGCCTAGCCTTTGGACTTGGTTTAATTTGTTCCACATTCCCTATGGGTTCAGCGGTTGCCATTAATTATATCATTGATTGTTACAAGGAAGTTTCAGGTGATGGTTTAGTCACCATGATCTTGATTAGAAATTCTCTCGGTTTCGGTTTCTCATACGCCGTTACTCCTTGGTTAGACAAAGTCGGTGTCCAAAATTTGTACATCGCTATTGGATGTATTGGAGTCTTCATCTGGGGTCTTTCATTCGTTATGATTATCTTTGGTAAGAGAATGAGAAAATCTTCTGCTGATACTTATTGGAAGCTCATTGCTAAATATGATTTAAAGGGACATTGACTGTTTAAGTAAATCTTTAGAAGCAAAAACACACATCCATCTATAATTTGATATAACTTAAATAGAATTTGTAAGTCCAACATATGGAGTTCACATATAAATGGCTCTTATTTTTCTTTTAATAAAAGCGGAAAACAACAAAAAAAAGACAAAAAGTCAATTTATGGTGGTGTGCTGCCAATTCCATCAATATGTGGATCCCGATATTAAATCTTGTAATAAATGTCGAATTTCAAATTTAAAGTGGGAAGCGGGAAGTCCCATCCATTATAAGATAAGCTCATCATTTAATAAAGATCGGGAATCATTTGCTTGCAGCTTCCAAATTCCGACGAGCTGTCGCCAAAAGAAGAAATAAGCAGGAAACTGAATCACAAAAGATAACATGTTATGGAGATATGAGTTGCAGATGTTATCTATTGCTGTGAGAATCATGCAGCGGACTTTATACCCCATGGACTTTGGCAAAATCATAAAGGCTTCCATAAATTTGTAGGCATAACATAGCCTAGCATTTCTTTTTCTACTGCGGTCTGAATCTTTATTCCTTGATTCGTTCAATTGTACGTGAATTTTTACTCATGGGATGGCAAACTCAACCAGCCGAACAACCAAAAAAAACAGACAATTATAGTTTCCGATTCCGCTTTGAAGGCAGATCATTCCCATTGAATCGGATACGCAATTTCTAACGGTAAGAGATGGCTCTTTAAGATCCATACATTCAGACGTTTGATACAAGAAACATACATGTTCATCACGTGAACGGTATCAAATAAAAAACATAGCAGGAAAGCCTAATTGGCTCAAATCTGAGAATTCGGCACATAATTCCTCAAATCATTAGTGGGTTGCCAAATTTTTTCATGTCATTTTATTGCCCCAATATGGACAACAAAAGTTAGAGTCATGTTTAAAACATGCGTTAACAATAATCAACCACCAAATAGCATATTGAAAAACTATTAAAAGCGTGAAAATTTGCGCCAATAATGAATATAGTTGTTGATGACAGGCTGTTATCTAAATGGACCCAATCCGATTTGAATACCTTGATCTATCTGAAAAATTCTCCACAATGGAACGCCTGCAAATGAGACCATGTCTCTACGACGCACATTTAAGAATCTTATGGAATGCCATTAATATGTATGTATATTCATTCTTTTACATCCCATGTTATTGGTATTCTGTTAAAGATATGTATTGATTTAGTTATACAAAAAACGTGTGTAAACTTCTGAGTGCGCTGTGATGTGGATGTTGATGATTTTTGTATTGGTATGATGGATTCTGTAAATCAGACTTCAGAATCCAGAATCCAGATACGAGAAACCGGGATATTCGTGAATTGAGACTCACGGTCACCGGGCTTGACCCTTGGACTCCTGGACGCTAACCAACCTAAATTTCCGGCTATACTCGGCAGAAACTTTTAATTCTGAGCAGGACAGGACAGTCCCAGCTGATTACTAGTCAGCTAAGAGCTTAAGCCAGTAGCAGCTATCTTGAAGTCACATTGAAGGGAATTTTCAAATTCTACCCAGGGGACTGTGCCATGTGCCATATGTGGTAATGATAAATTCAGATGCCTATAGGTTAGTTAATAGTGACGACCCATGTGGATGGTTTAAAGATTCCACAAATCTCGATTGCTCATATTGATGTCATCATCATCATACAAAGAGGCTTAATTAGGTGCAATAGTTTTTTTTGTTCTTGATACTTCATCTTCTTATAAGTTGCTGCTTTTTTTTATTATTTCATTGCAACATAGGTCATGATGGTGAGATTCAACAACTTCTTATCATCTACTATTCTAATAACGCATTGTTCGGACTTGTCAGTTCCTTCATAATTTTTATTATTTGTCAGTGCGATGTGGGTTTAAAGGAATCATTCTCGTCTTCATCATGAAATCGCATCGCATCTTCCTTGGTGACAATGAATTCTAACGCAAATTTTGTGTGACTAAGAAGTACCTTGAAGAGTACTTTTAGAACATTACACATTGAATTTACCCTTGTTCAAGTACATTGAGCCATTCTCTACAGTACATAAGTAAAGCAAACAAACCTGAGGTTATTATTAATGGATGGAAGCAAATTAGATTATTCATTCATTTTTTTTTGCTCTCTTTTTGTTCAAGGTTTTTATAGTTCTTGATTTCTGGATTACTAATTTACAGTGCTAGTCAAATTCGAAATGAGTGTACTTTAACCTTAAAATCGAATTTAAATGTGGCAGTCAATTGTTCAATGCTCAAGCAAGAGTGGTTAGTTAAAAACAAATTGACTACAGGGAATAGATCTCTTACTAGCTTTGCATTCAGTTGTCTATCTAGAGACCAAAGCTACCTGTCAATTGATATCATATCATGACTCACACAATATGCAAATATAATTACAAAAATCCATACTTAACAAAAACTATCTGTTATACTCTACTCTAATTTTACAAACTCATAAACGGCTAAGGTGAAATCATTTTTCAACCCGTACCATGTTCTGATTGTCCCCCCACCACTGGGCGCTTTACTCATCTAATTACTTATACCTAAGCCTGATGTATGATCAACCTATATGCTCTTTGGTTACCCATTTTTTTTTTTGAAAACGGGATTGGGTATGTACTTTGGTACTATGTTGTAAATACTACGTAGTACGTACTATACTACGTACTATGCATGCAGTTAGTTCTACTAGAACCGTTTATACTTCCAGTCTTACGTAAACTTGATTATATAAGCCTTATTTAAAAAAATTCATTTTAGAGAGGGGGCTGGACATTGGAGTGAGGTAGCGATCGAGGTATCTTACTTACTTTAATTATATTATATACAGAGCATAAAAGGCGACGGGCCATTAAAGGTTGAGCCAGCCGCTCAGCTAATTTTCATGGGGGGCTCTGGAGTCTGGCTGAGTGAGTGTACACTGTACACTGTACGCCACCCCGCGATTATATTTTCTAGAATGGATGGATGAAAGGAATTAATTAATTAATTAAATAATTTGGTGGGCGTGTGTCGATTAAATTACTTTTTGCCTAATTTGGTAGAACTATAGAAAGAACTAAAGAAAGAAAGAAAAGGTCTTGTGTTGTTGTGAATTTTAAAGGCTTGGAACAAGACTAAATAAAATATTTAATATATTATAAGTTTTGATGATTCAATGATGTGATCTAAGTTTTGTTTAGCTATTGTCTTATGCTTTTAGTTTTTTTTCTTTCTTTCTTTATCAGTTTACTATTATATTCTATTACTTAACCATTTTTTATATTCTACTATTATTCAATAGTCACACATCAAGAGTTTAGCAAGTCTCTGCTTATCCATCCAATAAACAAACAAACAAACAAACAAACATTCACTTGTCCTTCCTAACACCAAATATTCTTATAAACCCCATCAACCTCCTTAAGAAAATTATACCTCTTTTTAATATAATACATAATCACGAGATACAAAGAATCTTTGAAAAAAAAAAAAATCATGTCGTTCAAAATAAATTGGAATTCTATAGAGAAGCAATCTTTATCGTCATATACTACAGAATTACTAAATGAAGCGTTAAATTCTGGTAAAAGACCAAATATATTAAGTTCTGATATTAAAATTGTTGATTTGAATTTCGGAAATATAGCACCAGATTTTGAAATCTTAGAAATCGGTGATTTGGAACCTGATAGATTCAGAGGTATATTCAAGTTTAAATACAATGGTGATGCTTCCCTTACAGTGAATACAAAAGTTAGTGCAAGTCCGTTAAAGAATTATAAAGATAACATTTTGGATGAATTAACAGAAAATAAGGATAACGATCTAGATACTGGTGAACAAATGGCTGATTTTATAACACCACACTTCAATGTTACTGATTGTGATTTCGATATTCCTTTGAATTTAACTTTGAGTAAATTCAAATTAAGTTCAATAATAATCATTGTTTTCAGTAAGACTAAAGGTTTAACTTTAGTTTTCAAAAATGATCCTTTGGAATCTATTGAAGTTAGTTCAACTTTTGACAGAATAAAACCAATCGCTCAATTTTTACAAAAAACTATTGAAACTCAAATAAGTGAATTATTTAAAGAATTTTTACCAAGTTTACTTTATAAATTTAGTTTGAAATATACCACACAATCTTTTGATCAATTTCATAGAGATTTACTGAATGAAGAACAAGATATGGAAGAGAAAAGAATCTTGTTGAAAGATTTAGATCCAGAACAACCTTTAAGAATATCTCCTGGTAGTTTGATGAGATTAACTAGATTATCAAGTTCCAGACAGACCTTATCTTTAGGTGGCTCGTTATCTTGTGATAGAATGAATGATGATTTGGTTACTAAAACTTTTGCCAATGCCATCTTAGCATCCACGAATACATTCAATTTGAATAAGATCCAATTAACCAATGCTGATTTTAGATATGGTTCAATTGGTAATAAAATGTCTTTAATTAAAGATTTCCAAACAAGATCATTTGTTAAAAATAATCATGATGGTTTGAAACCCAAAAGACGTGTTATTAAATTGTCATCAAAATCTACTACAAAATCCAATATTTCTTCACCAAAGAATTTCAATGATTCTACAATGTCAATACCAATCTCTGAATCTAGTTCAACTGCAACTTTGGTTTCACAACAACCTAAGTCCCCTTCACCTGTCTTATCCCAAAAATCAATTCGTAATGTTTTATCACCTTCACCACTATCAGATGTTGCATCATCTAACGCGACCTTTAACTCAGATATTGCTAAAGATTACAAATTACCTACGCATTTATCCAATGTGATATTACAAAATAACAATAACAATAAATCATCATCATCTATCAAGAAGAATGATATCATTTATAACGCTTCCTCAAAATCTTTCAGCCCTTCTCCAAGAAGTTCACTATCGCATGATTCTACACCAAGTATTCGCCGTACAGGCAAAGATTATCATATTGATCGGACCGAACAATTAAATATCAAGAACAGAAGATTGAAATTAGATAAATTGTTCACTAATCCAGGAAGTCCCTTTTCTGCTAGTACCCCAGTAGTTGAAGCTCCTCCTCCATACTCAAGTTAACGAAATGTATTTCAGATTTTTCTCTACATGGGTTTTTCTTTCTTCCTACTATATTATGAAATCGATTTTTAATGACTTATGCTAAGCAACATATTTTTTCTTTTCAATGACTGGGTGTCGGGTTTGATTTTTTTTTATCTTATTTATTATGTCTTTCGTTACAATCTTCCTTTACATGGTTAACATGCTTACGCTTAAGATTTTAACATTTTCTCTTTACGAATTGCAACCGCTTTACATTTTTCTATCTTAATAATATTAAAATGCTTTTCTCCTGTTCTAAAGATTCCTTTCATTTTATGTACATATTTATAGGAACAAATATTGAATTAACAAGTTTTACAAGATTTAATTCAAATGCATAGAAATTAGGGATACTAAAAACAGAAATTGTAGGAGAACGTAAAACAGCCAATTGCTGTAAATTAAAGTAATCAGTTTTGTCACCCAAATTCTATTTGAAACTCAAATTGATCAGTATGGCGTCAACGATAACTATTTCAATTAAATGGTAGCTTGTACTAATCAGTGCTTGGTATCTATTATCCAATATTAACTGTTTAGTGTTTAATTTTACTGATTTTAGGGATGAAAAGTTGTGAATAGGGTCCTGACTCCTGACTCCTGACTCCTGACTCCTAAAATTTATTTTACCAGCACAAGCTTGCCAAGTTACGAGTACATTCCTGTCATCAATTGCTTATGAAATTGATAAAAATGCAAAAAAATTATTTTAACTCCGATACACTATATGTAGATTAGTAAATTATTACAACTTCAGGATATCTGATTGGCTGATTAAATCAAGTTTGGTGTCCGGATGTTATGGGTATTGAAGATCTTGTTCAACTGGTGAATTGTGGCGGTTCACGATCGTCAGTACAATCGAAGAATTACAACAATCAAAGTACAAAACTTGTGTTTAATGGTGAAATTAAATGGGAATAAGGCGTAGGGTACAGTGAAGAAACTAGATGGGTAAGAAGGAGGCCCAAAAGAAGGAAAAGAAAAAAAAGTGGGAGAAAGAGGGAGGGAAAATTAAAAATGGCACTTAGTGAAATTGACTGTCGAGATGAAAGAAAACAACAACTGTAATGTGTCTATGTAGTATATATTTGTGTGGATATGCAGCAATATTGAGATCTTGAAGGAAGGTGGGATAGGTTGATGATGATCTAGGTGATTGACCAGAAAACTTGAAGTGTTCAAACAATGTGTAGCTTAGCCATCATTATTGAATATGCCATAGTTGGATTCGTGTAATTAACAAGCAGTCTATAATAAACAATCACTGGTACCAGTGAAATCATCATTTCACCAACTTCTGGAAACCATTTAAGCACTTCCAAATAATTTCTTCTGCTCTTCCCATTCACCAGCAGTAAATACTTTCTGTGTGAAAGCATGTATTTGAGAGATTTCATCTTTTAAAGCAGCATTAACTAGTCTATGTCTGAGTAATTTGTTTTTCCCCTGAAATATTTCACTAACTATTATAACTGCAAATGCTTGACCACAGCCTCCAGACATATCTTGAACTTCAACTTCGGTGGCATGAAGACGGTCTTTTATTATGCGGGTTAATGATTCCGTTGTTAATTGCTGTGACATTGTGCAATTATAAATGATGCTGATGAGTATTTGTTACCTAGTTGATAACAGCCAATACGTAGAAAATAGACAAAGGACAAAGAATAAGTTAGACTAAAATCATGTCAAAGACTCAAAAGGCGATAAATCCCAAGCTTCACCAGACTCGCGATTTATAAAAATTCAGCCGTTTAATGTTTTTTTTTTTTCGATTGTTCGAGACTTACTATAAACTTATCACATATGACTCGTGACTTTTGATAGGTGGGTGTCTCTTTTGCTTACTGTGATCTGGGTCTTGGAACACACTAGACTCACAATTGTCAATATCATCGTAATGTCATTAATTCATCCGTCTAGAATACAAAAACTAGTGAATCAGATTCAAAAACTATACCCACTCAGTTTTGCAGATGGGTCTTGGGACAACACGGGGTTGCTAGTTGATTCAACCTCCACCACTGCATCATCAGGAACCAGCACCACTAAGCTGAAAGTTTTACTGACTGTTGACTTGACCCAATCTGTTGTTGACGAAGCCATTTCAACCAAGAGCAACTTAATTCTAGCCTACCATCCATTCATTTTCAGAGGTTTGAAGTCTATCACTCACACTGATCCACAGCAATCTTCATTGATTAAACTGATTCAAAACGGTATTTCTGTTTACTGTCCTCATACTGCCATTGATGCAGCCATTGATGGTGTAAATGATTGGTTGGTTGATGGGATTACTAACAACCAGGTGAATCTAGAAGGTAGAGAAGTCATCGAGCCAAGCCCAACTGGAATGAAAGGTGTTGGTATGGGACGGTTAATCAAATTGAAAGAATCAATATCATTGAATGATGCAATCAAGAGTATCAAGAGTCATTTACAATTGCCTTATGTTCAACTAGCTACAAATGAAAAGAACAAAGATTCCAAATCAACAATCAATACAATAGCAGTGTGTGCTGGATCCGGTGGATCGTTATTTAAATGTGTCAAGGCTGATTTATATTATACTGGAGAGTTATCACACCATGAAGCATTGTATTTCAAAGAAAACGGTTCTAGTGTTATTATTTGTAATCATTCAAATACTGAAAGAGGATTTTTGAAAGTGTTAAAGAGGCAGTTGGAGAACCAGTTTGCTGAGATTGAAGATGAGTCAGAGATTGTAGTTGAGATCAGTAAGACTGATAGCGATCCGTTCCAAGTTGTTTGATAGAGATGAATGTTAATTCACATACAGTATATACTATCTGGTATATAATATTTATCTCCTCTTAATGTACATATATATTATGTATCATACAAGCTATTCGCCCATAACTGCCGGGCATCCATTAAATTCCGAAATGACGCCTAGAAAAGGGTCTTGATTACCTAGCATCTGACTCAGCACTTACCACTCGTGCGTCTCCAAAAATTAGTTCAACTTTTCTCGCTTACTATTGTCTCTAAATTTAGATGACAATAAGGAGGACATTATTGTGATAAACAAAGAGCGAGATGGATAGATTGAATAAAACAGATGGTGACTTTGTCAATTGCTGCTGGGTGTCTTCAATGTACCTTCTTGGTGTTCAATTGTGTTATATCCCTTCAAGACTGTTTGTAATTAGACTTAAAGTATACATTAATACACAACTGTTCGTTGTATCCCTTAGTGGCTAAGATTATCCTCTAATTATAATTTGATTGGTACAGTTTTTCCTGGTGTACACTGTATTATAGCCATCTACAGCCAGCTCTACAGTGCAGGCTCTTAACTGAATCTTCATTTACCTTCAAGGTTTATATGTACATTGTACAATATTTTTTTCCTATTGACTTATCGTTTCATTTCAAAGACAATTTCAATTCAATTCAACTCAGTTTAATCTAGTCCAGTCCGATTCAATTCAGTTTAATTCAATCCAATCCAATTTAATTCAATTTAAGTCAACTTAATTCAACTTGATTCGAGTCAAACAATCTGGAAAAAATTGAATATCTTGTTTACACCAAGTCGTTCATATATTTTATTAGTACTTTTCGATTCAATCGATTTTCCATATACCATCACTTCTCGCTACGCCCATATCGATTCTCTTAGATACATGAACAAAACCATCTCTTTATAATGTCTCATGATCGAACAAGACCAGGTCTATCTCCATTTCCCTCCCCCTCACACCCGCCTTCATCGTCTCCATTCCAATCTCCTTCACTAGCTCCCTCTGCTGATCCCATTAAGCGTGATACATCAGACTCTATTCCACCATCAAAATCAAATGAGAACTTACCTGTAAAAGTCCCTTCACAAACTTTGTTAAGCTCATTGACGGGAAGTACACATACCGCATCACTCTCTGATAGGAAAGTTAAAAAGTCATCTTCCATTTTCCACCCGTTGCACAGGAAATCTGGCAAAGCATCTAGTGCAAACAATAGCGAGGCTTCAACTCCACCATCTCATATTTATAATAAGACAACTAATAACTCTTTATCTGAAATACCCATACCCAAACCCACTGCTCAACAACAAAATCCCAATATACAATTACAACCCTTTGTTTCTCACCATTCAAATACACATGGGATTCATATCTCATCTCCCCACGAAAAGTCTCATTTATTCTCTTCACATAAACATCACAGACTAAGAAAAGGAGTATCAGTTGATACTATGCCAACATCTATATCAGGGGACTCAAAGGGTATAGGCCCAGTAGAAATGAAAAAGGATGCATCATCTCATTCTATCTTCAAATTAACTAAGAGGGCTACCAAACTAGCCGGCGACATTGCTTTTGGTTCTGCTACAGCAAATGGAGTGGAAATTGAGGATAAAAAATTCACCGAGTTCAAACTAAGAAGACAGAAAGAACGCGATGAGAAAAGACAGAAAGAATTGGAGCAAATAAAAAAAAAAGCGTTTGACAAGGGTATAGAAGCATATCTTGATCACTTCAGATTTTTTTTGAAATACATGGATGATTCTGAAATCAATGATCCTATTTCATACGCACTGACTAGAAAGGATTTATGGATGACCTGGTATAGGAAATTTTTGAAAAGCCTAAGGGAAGAAATTTTGGATTATGAAAGTATTGTGAAGGACAGAGAAATATTTTTCAACACGGCCAATGCTTCAAAGTCATCTTACAAGACAATCAAGTCCGGTGCTGAACTACACCTCCGCAGTAAATTACATGATTTGTCATCCATTGCTCCTCCTTCAATAGACTCAGTAAAGAGTACAATGTTCCATGATAAGAGAATCATATTGATCTTACTTTGGTTTTTACAAATTTTGAAAAAGCTACTAGATCAACCAACGCTTATTCACAGAGAAATTTTATTTAAACTGAAAGGTTTACAGGGAGAATTGGATCCTTCATCAAAAGAAGAGCTACCTGAAGTTACAGTGATAACTAGTAACAAAATGCTTTCGGATAATGATGAGAACGAAATGCTGGAACTTACTGAAGGTTCAATGTTAGGAACTAATGTTGAATTCCTGAATGGTTGGCAGGTAAGACATGATAATCCTGAAATTCATACAAACTTTGTTATTATTACAAACAAGTTTCAAAAAATGATTGATGTGAAAAATAAAGGCTATTTACCTCCTGATATCCTAAAGGCTAACCCACAGTTTTCTAAGGCGATATTGGATGATAATTTTTATAATTCTAAATTAAACCAACAAGAGAAGAAGTTTTTGTTTGATTATTCTTCGTTTACTACACCATCAATCACTCAATTACCATTGGCTGATAATTCACAATCATGTGTCTGTTGCCCGGATTATGTTTTAAGTGCAACGGAATCAAATATAATTGACTCCTTGACTGATATCTACAGAGTGTTGAAACCAAGTGGTTTTGTCCAACTTTATTTATGGGATATTGATCTACTTTTCAACAGTCAAAATAATACTAGTAATTTGGATAATCAAGGTTCAGCTAAACATCACACATATACCGATATACATAAGTTTGTTCGTTTTCAAATCTGGCAAAAACTGGCTAAATTTACAAAAGATAAGAACAGAATGATTCCAGACATAACTCGTCGCATTATCCCATTAATGAAGAAACTAGGCTTCAAAAAGGTAAGATATTCATATGTTGGATATCCTCAAATAACATCATTGTCCGATTCTACTGATATTTCGCCAGGACTAAATGCTACTATGTATGATGCTGATCTATTCTCCCAACAGTCTCAAGGTCGCGGTAACTCAGTATTGACTAACGATTCTTCTCAAGGTTATAAAGATTCAAGAATGAACTCATTTTTTGAGTTCTATTCTAACTATCAGGAATTTATAACTTTTTCAAGAGTACTATCAGTCATAAGATTCAGTAATGCACTAAAATTCCAAGATTCAACAGGCCACGACAATAATAACAGAAATTCAGTTTCGTCCTCTGAGTCTTCTGCATCAACCGCAACACCACGGACATCTTTCTCTTCAACAACATCATCTGGGGGACCAGCAGGTCATTTACACCCACTTACACCTTTAGCTCCAACTCAAAACCAGCCTCGCACTAGCTCAGTGAGTAGTGGTGCAACAAGTCGGTCAAACGACATGAAAAAATCGATTTCATCGGAGTTTTCGATAACCGCCAATTCCAACCAGCCATTAGAAACAAAGGACTCTTCGAGCGGCACCGCGTCAGATTGGTCGAAACAGCACACTGTAGCTGACTCCGAAGAAATCAATTTGATCAAATTATTCATTGATTACAAGCTCAATGGATGCTCAGGGAAGTTGGTACAAGAACAAATATTGGCGCCTAACGCGGCTTTAAATAAAGAATCTTTCAGCACTTATCAGTTGAATCAAAGTTCCGATAGTGCTAGAGCCGAAGGATTGAGTTATACCATGGTGTTGATCGCTGAGAAATGAAAAAAACTTTTTCCAACGAGGTTAGCTTTTCTTTTTCTGTTAATTCAATATTTCATTTACGTATCGCTTTATTTCAATTTTTACAATTTGTGATTGTTAGACATTGACTAGTAAATGATCGATTCATGCCAAAATACTCGAAAGGTAACCCAGCTACTAGAGCGTTTTTTATGTAATGGAATAAATACGAAAACTAGCGTCAATTAGCTGACAAACAAGTTCGATTATGAATTCTACAACTTCAGGTCCTTCTTCCAATATTTTCGTCTGACTCTGACTCGTATTGAAAATTAACAGACTGAAGGTTGATATCGCGCAATTCTATCATCTCACTTTCGTCAGAGCTATACAAAGAGTAATGTCGACTGGAATCATTAACCCGATGAATACGCGGTTCATAGAATTGCTGTTGTATGTGGTCAGAATCGTCATTATTAATAACAGCACCTTCTTGATGAATATCTCCCAGTAACTGATCGCGCTCTTGGGAATGTTCACTATCTTCTTGACTAGCACTGGCCTCTAATTTGTTGACATAGATTGTTTTCAAACTATGTTCAATAACGGGTCTTTTCTTTTTGGCTGCTGGGAACTTACTTAGTAAGGTTAACCTTTGTGGGATAAAATTGTATATTCTCGCAGAATCCGATTGTTCACCTCCTTGAGTGGTCGGGGAGATAGCGTTCTTCAATCTTGATCTGTTTTTTGTAAATGGTTCAATCACCACTTCTTTGGGTGAATAAATGTAAATATCATCATTGAATGGTGGCTGCGGTAATGTTGAAGATGAGACGGTCGAAACACCTCGATTATTACCACCTGCAGTGGTGGAACCCTTCAGCAGGTCTTTATTTTGCGAAAAAAACATTCTCTTCTTCAAAACTTTATAGTTTGCCGACTTCAAATTGAATTTTCTTTTAGATTGTGATTTTTGATACTCTGTGGAATTCCCAAAATCCGTAGTATTTTCATATGTATCAAAAAATTGTCTTCCTAAGACCCCTTCCTTTTGTTTGAATTTCTCCATTTTATATATTCTGCTCAACCATTCCCATGTGGTTATATTGGCCATAACATAACATGTGAGATTGAAAACTTCAGACAATTCACTGACCCAAACATTAGAAATATCAGCAAAGAAAAAAGCGACGGATGAATTCACACTCATGAATGTAACAATTGTTAATGGTAATATGCTAGACTTGAAAATGAAATCCTTTTTTGAATATGCATAAACAGACAGAAGTGAACTAAATAATACAGATAGTGAGATTCTTAACAAATACATAAAAGCAGGTAAGATTGCCATGTTATCATCTGAATTTGCAGGACTTGTTAGAAAGGTAGAGACTGCCCATATAATTTGGGCCACCAATGATAGGATCACTCCACTTATGATAATAACCTTTTTCTCTTTCCTTCTAGGGAAAAGTCTTTTGGTGATATCAATTTGGGTCAACAACATTAATAGGAATGTAATAAGATAAACCACATTGAATCCAAGCGATTGTAAAAGATCATCCAAAAAAATCACACTTGACGATTCGCCATGTTGAAATTGTTGGTATAGTTTAACCATAGTGAATATGTAGATCGCTACTAGTTGACAAGTTGCCAACACTGACGACACTTTTAACAGTTTTGTTGGTTTTGAAGATGTCATGTAATGCTTTGTAAAAAGAATTGAGGTAAGAAAAACGGAACTCACTGCTGCACTGGAAATTGTGTATATTATCGGATACACTGAATCTCTATATCTATATTCCAAGGTAGCAACTTCTTCGTGGGTCAAATATAAGTACCAAGATTCACAGAAGATGGGAAGGCATTCGATACCATTTCCATACATTAACGAATTGGATGAATACAACACAGGTAATTCGTCATAACACAAATGTAAAAAATCATAGCTTT
Source organism: Ogataea nitratoaversa (assembly GCA_030579435.1). Taxonomy (NCBI): domain Eukaryota; kingdom Fungi; phylum Ascomycota; class Pichiomycetes; order Pichiales; family Pichiaceae; genus Ogataea; species Ogataea nitratoaversa. Next base: position 32,537 of record JAKTQZ010000046.1, read on the forward strand.
CATTCGTCCTGTATGCTCCATCTTCAGTTATCAATAGCCCATCTGCTAGTTCCAATGGATAACATATCGAATAGTCAATTGTTCTTTCATTAGGATACCTCCAAATAACATTCCTTTCTAGTAAATCCATCACTATGTTCGAGCTAGCAGTATAGCAATTCAGCTTAGTGCTAAATCAAAATTTCACCTAACTAAGCTTTTGCTCGTTACTTTGTCACGGCCCAACACTTATTGAATTTGCCAGATAACTTATAGACTTATTTGAGGTATGAATCTGAGAACCTACATGATAAGAAAGAAACCATTATTTAATAATGTGGGACCGAGTCCAAATATCTAAAAATGACGTATCGTCTTTTAGCTGGAAGACGCACGCTTTATAAAATCAAACCAAACGGACGCCTAAAGAAAATTTCAGCAATCGGGCCCATATTTACATTCCAGATCGGTGTCCTGAGTCTTGACATGTCTGATTTCCATATTCTCAGGGTTATGAATCGTTCTTATTACCGTTACAGTAATTCAAGGACTTCAGTCAAGCTGTCACAGATCCTCTAGATTCTATTCCGAAGCTTGAGACCAAAGAAAGAGACACAAACAATGTACAAAAATCTCAACACTCCTTACTCAAACTCAGTCCCAAATTTACTCGAACAAAGGAAGTACCATTCATTACCACGTCCACCTAAGGAACCTATAGTAGTGCCCCCCTCTCTGTCATCTGGAATAGATGAGACTTTTTATAAGCTGTCATTGGACCCTTCACAGAAAACACAACAAAAATCAACTGTGACGACTCCCTCTGACCAAGACGATGGGCATACGATACAAGAATCCGATTCAGCTTACAGTCTAGTTGATTATTACGTGGATACTCGAGACGAAAATTCGAAGGTTCAAACCGAACCGTTCACAATGATCACTCAAAGCGGACTACCATCATCAGGATCATCACTAAGAGACGATTTTGCAGTTGATTCACCGAAAAAGATAGAGCGCCAACAGCAACAGCAACAGCAACAGCAACAGCAACAGCAACAGCAACAGCAACAGCAACAGCAACAGCAACAGCAACAGCAACAGCAACAGCAACAGCAACAGCAACAGCAACAGCAACAGCAACAGCAACAGCAACAGGCAACTGAACAAAGGAAAGTGTCCATCACTAAAACCGAGTCATATGCATCACTAAAACGATCTCGTACCTCAGTAGAGCTAATACGTACCAAGATTGATGAATCGATAACTAATAACACTGCTAACATAGACCTACAACAACCAACAGCAAAAACAACATCACCCACTCAGTCAACAAGCATCTCTTCGACAATGAAAAAAAATACTAGGGGATCAATATTACGGAGTGATAGAGATAGATACGGCTTCAAAAAGCACAGTCATTACATTTCGCAACAAGATTATAACAATTGGTGGGGAGACTATTCATTATATCTAGCAAGAAGAAAAAAGAAATGGGAAAAATTTATGTCTAAGAATGGACTTCAAACATCAAAAGACGCAGCCCCAACCAGATTTCCAGCAAGATCTCAAGATTTGAGACGTTATGTTAGGAAAGGTATACCAGCGGAATGGAGGGGTAATGCATGGTTTTATTTCGCCAAAGGTCACGACAAGTTGAAGGAAAATAAAGATGTTTATAACGAACTTGTCGAACAGACAATGGGATTGATCAATGAAAATACAGAGGCGATTGAAAAAGATTTACACAGAACTTTTCCGGAAAATATATATTTTAATAATGTGACAAAGTCCACGAAGACTGGGGAAACTATCGATGAAGAAAGTCCCTTATTACAAACCTTACGTAGAGTTTTGAAATGTTTTTCTGAATACAAACCTTCTATAGGTTATTGTCAATCATTAAATTTCATTGCTGGATTATTACTAGTTTTCATGGATGAGGAAAGGACTTTTTGGATGCTGGTGATTATTAGTGAAAGGTATTTACCGGGAATTCACGATTTCAATTTGGAAGGGGTCAATGTTCATCAAGGAGTTTTGATGCTATGTGTCAGACAGTATTTACCTGATGTTTGGCCTTATATTAGGGAGAATGATGAGATCATTAAAGGATCTGAAATTTCAAAACATGATAACTCATTTCTTTACGATCTCCCACCTTTATCGTTCTGTACCACTAGTTGGTTTATGAGTATATTTGTTGGAGTTTTACCAATAGAAACAACGCTAAGAGTTTGGGATTGTTTATTTTACGAAGATTCAAAAGCAATTTTCCAAATAAGTTTGACTATTTTCAAAAGAGTTCAGTCTCAAATGTTAGAAATAGCATCATCATCAATATACTCTCATGCTTCACTAATCGGGTCTCAGTCTTCGTTTGAAGATGATGGATTTTTATCAGCTGAATTATTTCAAATTCTCCAAAACTCACCAAAAAAGATTCTCGATGCTAACTTATTACTTGAACAGTGTTTCAAGTATTCCAATTATAGCAAATTGACCCAAGAAGAGATCTCGAATTGTAAGAAATATGTAATTGAAAGTAGGACAAGATACAATGAGTTGATCAAGAGAAGATCAGCGATAGGATTGAATGAAAATGAACGTCGGGAGTTGATGAAGGGTACAGTTCTAATCGAAAATAAGAAAGTGGGATTGAAATCATTGAATTGGAATGGGAAGCTGAATAGTAGAATGAGAAGAATTCAGCATAGATTGAGATGAGATAAGTTTGATTACTTTCTTACATATATTTAAATACACATAATCTTTATAAATTCATTCATCAATCATTACGAATTAATGCATACAAGCAAATGAAGGGCCCTACATATTAGTCGATATGTAGACCCCTATTGGGGCCCAACAGGTATAGGAACCACAAAATCCAAACTTAGATACCCACTCAACCTGGGACTAATCAATTGAACAGGAACACCATCTTTATCAAACCGTTTATTCACATCCACGACATACCTTTCTAACGAATCCGCTTGCCTCTTATCGTACCTGATCCAAGCAAACAACCCAAACGTTAACAAGTCAAAGATCAAAATAACGATCCAGGTGTAGTCAGATTGATATTGCTTTTTCAAGAAGCCATTCACAGTCTCCACTATCGTAGTAAACTGTTCATGCTCGATGTATAGTGATAGCGGGGACACAGAGTCGTTACCGTACCATTGTCCATTTACCTTCCTTATAGGTATGAAAGACTTATTAGTCCAATGCGTATCTGTATTTATGTTTGCTTCGGCAGATGCGTTTGAGATAGCGCCAGGTTCAGAACCAGGCAAAACTATGCTGAATTGTGGGTAATCGACTTCACTTATTCGGGGTATTCTAACTACTCTTGTAGTGTTTGAATTTGGGGTATTATACACATTGGGAAAATGCGTAGTTATCAAGTTTGTAGTTATATAAGACTGAACTTGTTTGTATTCATGATAGTTGAAAAAGTTTATCACTTGTGTTTGTTGTTGTGATTCGGGGTCAGTTGTTGAGGTGCTCATACGTTGTTTTTTTTTTTTTTTTTTTGAAAAAAAGCTTAGGTTCTGTGGAAGGAAAACAGAGTTGCTTCTTTTATAATGCTCTTGCCGACTTCTACTATAATAGTTGTGTTGACAATACGTTGTGTTGATATTGATAAGCGGTAAAGAATAATGTCTGTGACATCTGAAGTTGAATTTTCAAATAAGTTTCAGAACCTGATCAGTTTTGTTGCTCCATCGAAAGTTTACGATTCCACTTACTCAAAGAACTTGAATGATTTACATAACATTGAAAAGGTAAGTTATTATTGCATTACGTATATATGTGATATATATATATATATATATATATATTCCCGTACTACTGACATCAAATTATACTAACTATGATCAAACCATAACGGATTTCACATACACACAGTTTACATTCCCAAAGATAGCTAATCCGCCTATCTTTCAAAGAAATACTTTAACAACCTCCAAAACAATCAAAGTTAATTTTAAATCCTTAAGACAACCTAAATTCACAATCTCTTTGGAAACATCATCCGATGTATTGATTTATAAACTTAAGAATCAACTGATTGAAAACTTACTAGAGTTACACGATTCAGCATTGTCATTTCAAATCGAACAAATTAAGCTAATGTTGAAAACCAAAACACTTCACGATGGAGATAGTTTAGAGAAGTATTTACCAGATGCTGATGCAACTGAGATAAGCTTTAACGTGCTGATATCCAAATCAACATCTTCAGGTGTTGCCGGTGATGCTACTCCAGCTTTGGACGAGCAAGATGTGGCGGAACCAGCGGGGAGTATTAAGGAGTTGAGTGCTGATGCTTGGGCAAAAATATCAAGTGTCTTGGAAGATGAGATCAGTGATGATGAACTGAGAGAAAAATATTTTAAGGATTTGAAGAAAGTGAAATTGCTGTAATAGTGACGAACGATTTATATATTCACTACTACTTCCAAGCTACATCAATACATAGCCATGACATACTACACAGTATATACCTAAGGGTCTCTTTCTCTGTCAGATTAGTTCTGCAAGCGATAATAAGGAAGACATATTTGTTTCTCTACTTGAAACATGGAATATTGAATAGACCACCATTTCGTAGTACAATATAGTTAATAACTTAATATTCAATTTTAGAACATAAATAATTGAGTTAAATTAGACAGCCAGCCAATCCTTATGGTTTACCTGGCTGTGCTCGATATCTGGAGAAGTTCTGTATATTAGAGTAATCAACTGTATGCTTGACGAGATCATGTTATCATTTACTTGAAAGGTTACTGACTATTCAGCACATAGCAACAGTATATATTACTAGATAAATGCCATTCATAAATGGTGCTGGAAACAGAGAGAGGCAAAACTGGATATGGCCTTGTATTAATTCATTTAGGAGCGGGAAACCATAACAGATCAAACAAACTACATCTTCGAAAATTAATCTCCAAATCATTCCAAAGGCACACTACCGAGCCAATCAACTTCCCCACTAACTTCAAATTACAAAAATTCAAAAATGAGTTGACTGATTTGACTAACGTGAGTCGAGTTATCGAATCTTCCATTTTAACAAATACAGGATATGGATCATCAGTGACGAGGAATTTAACAGTTGAATGCGATTCAAGTGTGATCGTACATGATCTACAAGCTAGAAAGAGGTATCAGTCATCATTGGTAGCTACTCATTCTGAGTTCCCGATTAGTGATTGCATTGAGAATTTAGTATCACAGGTTGTTGTTAGGAGACATGATGGATTAGGGTTAACCAAACCTCTAATGAAAGTTGGTAAGACTAACGTAAACGACAATAGTAGCGACTCTCCGGATAAATTACTTACTGACTCAATGGTAAACACATATTTGAGGTACAAAAATGAGCTGGATCAAGATCCTGGTACGTTTGCAATAACACAAGAAACTACAGATACCATAGGGGTATCGATCATTTGCACTGATTGTATAGTCACTGGTGTATCATCCGGAGGGGCACTGTTCAAAGAACCAGGAAGAATCGGATGTGCAGGAATAATTGGAGCCGGAAGTTATACTCTAATTGAAAATGGGATGATTGCCAGTCTGATGTGTTCCGGGAACGGAGAAGATATCATACAAATGGACCTAGCACGATATCTAAGTCGATACCTTGTTCTTAATTACAGAGAGGATAGATTAGTATGTGACATAATACAAGAAGGGACAATTTTAGCCAGCAAAGAATGTGAATTACGAGCGATTGATCACAAATTTGATCCTATGCTATATGTGGGGGTGGTTGGATACTTTGAAAAGGTCGATGAATCCTATAAAGTTGTCTTTTATTGGCATTCGACAGAAAGTTTTGTGATTGGGTTCAAGAATGGTGACGAAAAGATACAGTTCGTCTTTAGTGAGTTGTTAAAAGGCGATGTTTATAAAAAAGGTGAGATCCATGTTGTGTAGAACCTATAGATAATACAACTATTTAAATATTTTGTAGTATATACTATGATAGACAGTATACTGTAATATAAATTTCTATCATTGTATTTAGTATTTACTATCTCGTATTTACTATCTAGTATTTATTATCTAATATCTAGTACTTAGCAAAGTAGGAGTTTGTATAACAAATATTAATTTTTAAATATTAAATATTAAATAATAAATATTAAATAGTAAATAAGATTCACCAGCCACATATTACTAGGTTCAGGATGAACGGGGCCCGCTCACACAGTCGGGCGTAGCGAGGTGATGCGCCCACTTGCGAGCCCGCCATCCCGAGTCCACCCCTCCCATCGGGCATCCCATCGGGCCATCCCATCGGGCCATCCCCACCCCCTAGCCACCACAGCCTTTTTAAATTTGTTCCCAATCTAGAACCAGCCCTGTGTTGGAGAAGTGGAATTAGCACAAAGCAGGTATTTTTATTACAGTTGAAGCAGGGATACTACACAAATTGAACAAGGGAAACAAGACAAGCAACACTTTCCACATTTCATATTATACAATTTATAATAACAGGTCTTGTTTCAATACATCATCAGACTTCTCTGATACTATATTAGTTCACAATCAATTATTTTATACAGCAAACAAGGGTTTTTTTTTTTGAATTTGCGAATTTTGCATGGGTTTGACTCTTTAACGATACACTTTAACTACAGACCTCATTGAACACCAGGGTCTTGATTAAACAACACTTATTTATTCATTGAAATTTGCTTCCATTGACATTTCATACGTCGAATATATTGAGCAACTAGTAGGAGAAAGTATCTTTTCCCACTGTTTTTGCATATCAATCACCCTCTTGAACAGCCCTTTGCACACTCTTAAACAACATTTCACTAATACATTATCACATTACAACAAGTTGTGTGTTAAATAGAAATAGAAATACAAACAGACAAACAAGAAGATTTTGAATCCTTTGATAATACCGAGAAGTTATAATTGTTATATTATATCCTTCTGAATTTCTATTTCTTGTCACACATCACAACGACATCAATAAAATGATGCTTGGACTCATATCACTCGTACCGCGATCTGACAGTGACTTATATCCACTAAATGAAAGAGAAATAATACGATTATGTTCAATAAGTTCGTCATCTGTCTCAATATTCAGTGGATTAGTGGCATTTTACTTTATGGGAATGATACACCCAAGAAAAAGAGTTTTCAGACATTGTTTGGTTTTTATATTGATTGTATTTGATTTTATAAAAGCTTTAGCTTTATTGATTTATCCAGCCGCTTCAAGAGTTACATATGAACATTCAGTTACTAATCAAAAGTTTGTCAATGCAATTGGATGGTTTACGTCATTCAGTATAGAAGGTGCAGATGTCATCATTTTATGTTTTGCAGTTCATATTGCATTGCTAATATTTAAGCCACGTTGGAAGGTTATTGTCAACATTAAAAGAAGTGATCTAATAACTTCAGCACATGGTGGTAATCAATTTGAAGGTGGATTATATTTGATTAGAATATTTGTCTACGTTTTCTCTGTCTTACTCCCTGTTCTACTAAGTTCTTTAACATTTGCAGGCAATATGAATTATACTGATCAAATCAATTGGAGCTATATGGATCCTTTAACGGTAATGTGGTATATGACTTGGATAATAAGATATTGCATTGTTATAATTATCTTGACAATATACGGTTCCATTTACTATCATGTTATCAAAGAGTACAGAACTGTTAGTTCTAAAATGGATGTTGTTGGTATAGGCTCTAAAAAAAGAGGATTTGTCAGTGAAGTCTTGGGTGATTCTATATGGTATAAGACAGGCCAAATATTATTGATGCTGGTTTTCCCGGATATTCAGATCTCCGCAAAGTTACATGGAAAAGGTTTAAATACCGATGCTGATTTAGAAAATATCGAAAATTTGAAATATGAAACATCGTTCTACGATCAAGCTTTGGAACAACAACAGAAAAGAGACCTAGAAACTGTTATATCGACATCTGATATCTTTCCAGATAGTTCCGAAGAAAGAAGGAAAAGATTACAACAAGCTGTTGGTTTAGATATTCAAAGAACCTTACACAGAGAAGCAATGGAAAAATTTCAAATAAGAAGACTGCAAATATTGAAACAAATGAAAGTCATTTTCGTTTATCCCTTATCTTATATCTTTTTATGGTTATTCCCATTTATTGGACATTGTTTCCAACTAAAAAATGATGGAAATTATCATCATTTATGGGCCTTTTCAGCAGCTGCGTTTTTCCAAGCTTTCAATTGTACTGTGGACACAATAGTTTTCTTATTCAGGGAACAACCATGGAAATTGACGGTCAAAAAAATTGACCCTCATTTACAATATGAATACTCTTTTTGGAGAAAGTTGTTTTCTTTCTTACCTGGTTATGGAATGGTATCCCCTATAGAAGCAGCATCATCGACAACAAATTCACCATTTGGCAAATATTATTCAGCTAATACATTAATGCCTGCATCTCAAACACATCAAAACGCTCCTGATTCACCGGACACTGGCTCTTTTGAAATTCAAAAGGCGGCCTCTGATAAAACGCTAGTTCAAACGCCACCAACCGGAGGTTCAGCAACTGATTATTCTAATATTTTAAACGGCAAAAACGATTCAACTTCTGATTTCATACGTCAACCCAATGCAGCAACCTTAGCCATGTCCACAGCACGCAGAACATCCTCTATTGATCCAAAAGATACTGAAATGAGCTTGAGTGATTTCTTAAACACTCCTCCTCCTCTGACAGCGCGCCAACATTCGCTTCAATCTGGTATTGCGGCAACAATAGTGACATCACCTTCAATAGCAAACGGATGCCATTTCAACCCTAATCACGCTCACTTCTCATCCATCAGTGATGATGTATCCTCCTCGAATACTAACTCAATAAGAGCACATTCTCAACAGCAGAATCCTACGGGCCGCCGTAGCTCGAAATTCTCATGGAAGACCCTATCCTTACGAGGATCGATAGATGAGTCATTAAGGAAGAATTCTGTTCGTACAACAACCTCATCCAATAATTCAGAGAAAATTTTAGGTGGCATAGATGAGAATACAGGGTCCACTACCACCAACAATCTATCCCATAGCAATAGCTCATCTAATTTAAAATCATCTTCTGGCAAGAGATCAAATAAGGGGGATTATTTAAGGAAAGGAAGTGCAACTAGTGGTACAAATACTGATGGTAGTAGCAGTAGTGGAGGACCAGGAATTACCACTCTTGATAATGACAAGGACAATAATACTAATAATAACAATAATACTAATAATAAGAACAACAATAACAATAACAATAATGATAACGACGATAATGGAGAGATTGATATTAAGATGTTTTTACAAAATGGGCCTCCTTTTTCTTGAAACCGAAATGATTATACCTTAACAATTGATAACTCAAATTTGTTTAACTAAATCCATATCTTAAATACTAAGTTTCGTAATGACTTCTCAGTAAATAACTTTAAATGTAATTTGAGTTCAGTGTCTTATGATATAAATTGAACACGTATATCGAATGAATATCTGTGATGGGTGAATACACTATTGTAAACTGTGATCCATAAGAAAGAAAATGACGCACATCGATCGAAAGGACTGGTGAACAGATAGGCTACTCTGCTTACTGTGTACCAATCTTTCACAATACGACGAAGACGGCACACAGATTCAAAACACAAACGACTAGGTATTTTATAATATATTATATAAATCAATTAGGTGCAAATAGCTATAGAGAAAGGCATATCTATTATCGACACACACTCCCACATTTATCAAAAAAATAATGCTAGTGTATATTTACGTACATAAATACAAAACAGGAACATACTCATGCCTATTATTTTCACCACTCTCCATCCCCTCATACCTTGGGTATATCTAGCTCACTATCTAAACAGCCAACTCAACGAGGAACACCTCTTCCTCTACCTTGAGGGGGCATTCCTTGTGACGAAGATTGATCGTTCTCTTTATTCTTGATTGTTTCATCAACGCTCAACACTAAAATAGCAGCCTCTGTAGCACTTTGAATTGCATTTGACTTGATTAATGAAGGCTCCCAGACGAAATTCTCGAAATTATCAACAATTGAATCAGTTTCGAAATCTAATCCGTACCACACTTCTCCCTTGAAATGTTTAGCTCTAAGACTGTTTAACAAATCTGTCCCATCCAAACCAGCATTTTCACATAATTGTCTTGGAATGATTTCCAATGCCTTCGCATACGCAGCTATAATTAGTTGTTGTTTACCACCGATTGTACGTGAAAAATCTCTTAAATGCTTCGATAATTCCATTTCAATTGCACCACCACCAGCAACAATGAAATTATTCTTGATCGCTCTTTTCACAATCATGATTGCATCATGCAAGGATCTTTCCACTTCGGCTATGACCTGGTCAGCTCCTCCTCTTAAAATTAATGTACACGTCTTAGAAACAGGGCATCCTTCAAATAAATTATATCTTTCACCACCGATTTGAACTTCTTCAAATTTTGCACAAGTACCTAAGTGCTCTTCTCTGATATCTGAACATGTTGATTGAATTGATCCTCCCACTGCTGATATTGTTCTTTCCATGTCTTCACTTGCAATTCTACCTGCACAGAAGATACCTCTGTCAGCAAAATATTGTGTAGCTAAATCTCCGATTGGTAACTTAGATAAGACGATATCAGCACCAGTTTGAACAATAGCATCTAATTTATTCAAAATGATTTTCCACTCAGCATCAACAATTTCTTGATAATCATCAACTTTTTCAATTCTAACTTCTGCATTATCCTTTTCCGCCTTTAATTCTAATTCAACATTCAAATTCAAAATCTTTGGATTTGTAAATCTTTTGGGTTGTTGTTCAAACCCAGCATACGAAAAAGTTTTCTTAAATGCAACACCTTCAATAAACTTAGAATCTTCCATTGAACCACCTGCAATCTTTTTGATACCAATCAAATTCTCATCTAAATCTTCTTGATCTAACGTTAAAACGGCATCAACAACCATCTTTGTAAAAAATTTGGAATTGTTTTGAATGATCTTGGAAGACATAGCTGTCTTTGCACATCTTTCTAGCAATAATCTAAACTCTGGATCATTTAAATCATTATTTCTCTTGATTTCAACTTGTAACTCTTTAATCTTATCACACGCTAATTGGGACGCCTTTCTAAATCCCTTCACAATAACATGAGAAGACATACCTTCTTCAATGAACTGTTTAGATTCTTTCAAAAATTCACCAGCCAATAAAGTAACTGACGTGGTACCATCACCAACTTCTGCGTCTTGAGATCTAGAAATATCAACCAAGATCCTAGCAGCCGGATGGACAACATCTAATAGCTTTAAAATGGTGGCACCATCATTTGAGATAGTAGTTTGACCATTACTCACTAGTAAGATATCAGAACCTAAAGGTCCCAACGTTGGTCTTAAAGTATCTTGGATGGCAATACAAGCATTGATATTGGAGATAATCTGACCTTTACCTTGAGAGGTATCAGTTCCTTCTTTCAACACCACAATTGTTGGTGTTTGACCGTTGAATGACATAATCGAGGATGATGTTCTGTTTTTTTCCGGTTAGCTGAAGTACTTAAAGTTTGTAATTTATGTACAGGAGATGTTTGTAAATCTAAATCAGCGTCGTTAACTGCTTTAACTCGTAGTTATTGTGTATGGAAAACATTATTTTTTTTTCCATCTGTGCTTTGAGAAATTGGAAGCTGCTTAGTGCGTCGACTGGGCGATCGACCGGAGTTTACAGTTGATTTTCGCGTTTACGTGTATTCAGGATACGTCACTATATGCCTCGATCGAGAGACCCGGCCGGTGAGTACCATGGTAGGCGGGTAATCATAATTTCATGATAGCTATGACACAAAAATGAGTGTGTAACTTACAACAAACTAAAAAAGGTGTACAGCTCATCAGTAGAGACTTATATCACATACACACTGCACATCTAAAACTTCAAAGTTCAAACTATATACAATGATTATAAGGAATTATCATCAACAGATTCATTTTCATTTCGAATCTTCAGATAGCCCAAACGCCAATCTTACCATCTCGTCTTCCCTCAATCATATATCCTTCCTGGTACCTAGCGTACTCCACAATCTCACGACTGTCTAACCCTTCAACTTCTGCACCACAAGACCAATGTTTCTCAGCAATTCTGTCATAAACCTTGACAGTGTTCTCCATATTCGTAGAAAGAATCTTCGATTGATCAAATTGTAAACTAGTAATTGGAGAGTCATAAGCAAACGAATCGAGTATACCACCCGTTCTTAGATCCCAGATTCTCACTGATCTATCAGCTGAACCGGTAGTTAAATTGGTTTCATCGAATTGCAAACATGTGACGGGTCCAGTATGCCCGACTAATTGTCTAATCACCTCACCACTTCTCAAGTCCCATAATCTGACAATCCCATCAGCAGTACCCGAAGCCAAGGCAGCATCGTAACATTGCAAAGCACCAATGAAGGGATAGCCTGTTGATTTGGCACTCCACATCGTTCCATTAGACGCCATCTTTGCTGAATATTCCAAAGGTGATAAAGTATTATCACTTATGGTACCATGACTAATTTGCATCATACTGGAAGCCCATAACACATCTATAGTTTGTAAACATTGACCTGTGTTTACATCCCATTGTCTGATAGTTCTATCAGATGACCCCGATACTAATGTGGTATTATTGAAATTCAGAGCTGTGATTTCTTCAACATGACTTTCAAAAGTTGCCAACAATGGACTCTCATTTTCACTATTATAATCAGGGTTTCCCAATTTGTTTATATCCCACAGCTTCATACTAGCATCTAGGGATCCCGTCATCACTAAATTATCTTCCATTTGTAAACATTTCACGCTTGACAAATGCCCTTCTAATAATCCTGTACATTTATACCTACTCATATCCCAAACCCTAACTGTATTATCGAGAGCAGCTGTAACAAGTGTTCCAAATGGAGCATCAAAACCAAAACAAGTAACTACGTCATCATGAGCCTTAAACTCCTTGATAATACTTCCTGGCTTGTAATATTGTTGTAACGTTGGCTTATGCTTTCTAGATGCCACTTTCCGTTTCACTTTGGATGTATGTTGTAATTTTCCATATATAGATTTCGATAAAAGTGCATCTTGTTGTTCTTCAACATTCACATAATCTTCTTCGTCTTGGTTATTGTTGTAACTGTGAGGATCATCAACATTGTCGTCCTCTTCATCATCATCTATAATTGCACTTTCTTCATTTCTTGATGCATAAATTGCAGTATTTAAATACTTATTACTGTCTGAATCATCTATATCCTTGACTAGATCAATCCTAGATTCAATCTCCAGCAATTGATCTTCAAGATAAGTCTCATGTTGTTCATATTCGGTTATTTTATCAAAAATAGATTTTCTCATTTCATACAATCGATCTATCTTGGAATCAATTTCATGGATTTCATTTGAAGCCAACCCTTTTCTAATTTCAATCAAATCTAGTTTATAATTGATATCAACCTGAAAAGCTTTTAATTGTTTTGAACTCTGTGAGCTTTTTATCTTTTCAACAGTTATACCATTTGGTAGTGGATTCTTGGAAGAGCTATTCTCATACTGCAAAAGCTTTGTTGAACCTTCTTTTATTCTCTCCAACGTTATATTGATTTCAGGCAAAGCTGCATTGAAACCTTGAAATAATGAAAATGTGGAATCAATTTGCTTTGGTGAATCGAGAGAATCATCAGCGTGGGATGATAAATCTCTAGGTATATCATTTAATAATTCTTCGGGAAGAATATTGAAATCTTTATGTGATCTATTAACAACCTTGCTTCTTCTTATAAGTGGAAATATAACTTGATTATTACGAGACGAATGCTTTTGTAACAAAGAATGATTCTTATTGTTATTCAATGTTTCACCCATCGCTTTCTGAAACGACTTGTTCTTCATTAAGATTGAATGAGTACCGTTTATACCTCTTGCAGAGTTTGTTGAACTGACTAACACTGAAGCAGTCGTTGCAACCGACTTTGCCAGGTCTGAACTTAAATACGGTCTGCTATTACTGTCTTTGGACATTGAATGTTTCTATCTTGCAAAAATTGTTTGTGGTCCTATTGTCACAAAAGACAATTCACTGATTTTTGAATCCAATCTTAGCAATGGCACTAGCAGACTAATGGATGAAGTTTAAATGCAATAAGTAATTGGTTAAGGGTCTAACTCATTATAAAGAAATACAACCTCTTGTCATCAATTGATTGCTGTTTCCTAAGTCTCCCTGCGTTTCCTTGAGATTTCACTTTTTTTCTCGCTTATAAAATTATTTCAACTCTTACTGGATAAATGTGGAGAGAGTTTCAAATGCTGGCTGTACTACTGGCTATCTAATATTACTTCTTCAATTCCCGTCCTATTGTCTTGAATTCGCCTATTATTGGCATGTAATACTCCGACAAATGAAATCTGTGTATACGAAACATCAAGACACTCAAGGCTTCTCTCCGTCTGGATTACAGTCTTTCTCAAGTAGTTACACTATCGCCCTGCGTAAATACCACTACACAACTGACTAAACAATACAAGCAGAAACATGATCTTGAAGTAACTACATAGAATAATGCAAACGGCGATGAAATATATTATCTTCAACAACACGTGTAACGGTAATCCAACGAACGTGAGTGAGAGCTAAACACTCGAATCAACTCAGCCTTTCAATCTATTTATCTCCTCTTCCAACAAAGCGATTTCTTTCTCTTCATCCTGTATCAAACTCGTTATAGAGACCTTTTGTCTAGGTTCAGCATAATAACTCTGAAGCTGTTCCCTCTTTCTGGGGATAAGTACGTCTTTCAATTGTTTTATATCATCCATGTGCCCAATAACTCTTTCATACATAGAATCAAAGCTTTGTTTTAATTCGTCATCCACTTGGTATAGTTCACAGCATTTGATTAGCCTTTGATAAACTTTACTCACTCTTGTTTCGATATCTTCAGATTTGACGAACATTAAATCACTTGGTGGTATATTTAACAATCTACATAACTCCATGTTCGAACTGGTGGACGAAGTCGATGCATCACCACCGTACCCTTCCAGATCCACTTGATCAATTGTTTTGTTTTTATAAAGCTGCAATTCATCATCCTGTATATCTCTTATGAGTAACGTTGTATCCAGGTTGTCTAATAGTGAGTTCGTATATATTCCGGGACTTTTAAAATACAGTGTTTGAATAATAGACTGACTAATCTCTTGGATTCTTTTCAAGTTTTTATCAAACGATCCTGACATAACGAATCTTTGTTTATTGGTGTATTTATATGTATTCAACTATCACCAGAACCAAAACCTAGCTCAATAAATATCAAAAGACAAGACATGAAACAATACAGATCAACCACTTAATCATCCAAATCCACTTATAAGTTAGTACTGTTTATTTATCATTAGAATTCTATTTCTATTCGCGTCATAAAAACAACAAGCACAGCCAACAAAAAGAAAACATATGTGAAGTCAACTTTCCACTAACAAATCTAATCTGATGGTTCGAATTATAGATAATAACTTAATATACACTAGTTATCTCTCCATTTTACAAAAACGTCATCTGTTCTAAACTTCTGACTACACACCGTATCATCCAACTCATTGTGATCCCCCATTCTATAAGCAAGTAATCCGGCATGGGCAATCATGATCCCATTATCAATACAGAATCTTTCATCAGTTGCGAAAATGTAACCATTTCTATCCTGGACCATGAGGTTCATCATTTCTTGTAATCGTTCATTACACCCAACTCCACCAACTATCAACACTTGATTTCCGTTCACATGCGCAATGGCTCTTTCTGTAATTTCAACTAGCATGGCAAATAAGCATTCTTGTAAAGAGAAGCATAAATCCTCTACCGTTATTTTCTCCCCACTTGCTGTGATTAACGATTTGTTTTTCTTTCCCTTGAAAAGATCATGAGCCAAATTATCAACGTATTCTAGTATACCACTCATGCTTAAATCCATACCTTTCACAGTATAAGGTAACTCAACGAAATTTTTACCTTTCTTAGCTAATTGTTCAATATTATAACCTGGAGAAGGATAATTGGATATTTTCAAAGTTCTTGCAAAACGATCCAAACAGTTCCCAATAGCGATATCCAAAGTTTCTCCAAATATTCTATATCTTTGTCTAGAATATGCAATAACTTGAGTATTTCCACCAGAAACGTACAACACAACCGGATTATTTGCATCAGTAATCTCTCTACCCATCTCTATATGTCCAACACAATGATTGACACCAACTAGTGGAATATTCCATAATTGACTTAAAGTTCGAGCAGCAATAACTACACCTTGTAAAGGCGCCCCCATTCCTGGCCCTTGTGTGAAACAAATGCAATCTAGATCTTTGTATCCATTAGGCAACTCCTTGAGTGACTCTTTAACCAATCTGACCACCCAATTACGATGATGTCTTGCTGTATCTCTGGGTAAAAATCCTTCGCCAGGCGGTGTGATATATGTATCTCTAATATTAGCTATAATTGTTGCTTTGTTATCTGGTGTGAGGGGATTCAAGGGATGTTTTATGATTCCCACACCTAATTTGTTAGCCGAACCCTCTAATCCTAAAGCTATGTAGTGAGTTTGTCCTGGTTTGGCAAATTGATCCAAGTTGGGCATTTAAAGGTATTATAATATTATTCTGTGCGTGCTTTATTGTGATAAATGAATGAAGACTTGTTTAAAGGGAAGATTACTGTTGTATCAATTTTTACTATTTATCATTATAATCTCTATATATAATTTAAATATCATACTTAGAGATTTTTTCAAATAACTTTTTTCATTGCTTCGCTTCTAAAATGGTGGAGCAGCGAGTGAGACTCCGAAATTATATTTTAAACATCGGTCATCTACTAAATTTTTCATCTGTCAAATAAGGTAAATTTTTAATTAACAAATCATTTTAGTGAACCACAAAGAAAACCATCTTTGGAAGGCTCAGACAATCAAACAAAACAAAACAATTCATACATACTAAAAGTATAAGATAAAATAAAATATAATATATATATATAAAACAAGGAAAAGAAAAGTAAATTGAAATTAATTGGTACATCAAATAATCAAACAATCGAGGAATACTACCATCCAATAAAATCATGGATAGATAATGAATCGTGATGTATCGTCTATATGATTAAAACGAGAGAAAGCTGAAGAAAAGCTACTGAAGACGAGAGAACAAAAAAACAGTAAAGTCAGTGAGAGTGATCATACTATGAAATATTCAAATCAGATACGTGACTCATCAATGCTCTTCTTGGAATAACCAGGATTAACAATATCTTGTTCAGGAGAGTCAGTTAGATCTGAGTCACTTCCACTTTCAACTTCAGATGAATCAGCCAGAGTACCGAAAGCAGTACCTTTGCGCTTATTCAATGCAGTGAATGGAGAGCCTGTAATTTTAGAATAAACATACAAGACTGAGATTCTTAAACCTGCACAGGTTAAACCGATCAACATACCACCGAATGGGGCAATGACAAAGGCACCAAAAGCACCCCAGTCCTCATCGGAGTATAAACCGTTCCAAATCAATAACAATCTTGCACCATCTTTAGCATTACCGTAATAGACAGTACCATAGATGAAAACTGCAACCAAGGCACCTAATCCACCAACAATGATATCCAATCCACGTAAGAAGAAG
Organism: Ogataea nitratoaversa; assembly: GCA_030579435.1. NCBI lineage: Eukaryota > Fungi > Ascomycota > Pichiomycetes > Pichiales > Pichiaceae > Ogataea > Ogataea nitratoaversa. Next base: position 50,303 of record JAKTQZ010000046.1, read on the forward strand.
AATTTATCAGAAAGACCTAAGAAAATGATTGGGATAATTGAAGCTGAGACAAGATCAGCAATTAAATAGATTTGTAAAACGTTGGTAGCTGCTTTAACTGCAACAACAATAGCTGGAACCATAATTAAAGCAACGATACCACGAACGTAAATCAATGGTAATTTATTTCTGAAAAAATCATTTGAAATGGATGAAGTTGTAGCACTTTGTAATGAATCAAAAGTACATGTTGATAAAGAGACCGAAAAGATTAAAACAACTGCAATGATCCAATTATCCATTTTTGAAATCAAAATGAAAAAAGCATTTGAACCTTCTGGATCGTTGATAGTAATATCACCAGTCCAAACGGCCAAGATACCAGGTAAACCAACTAAAGTACAAATAATAGCAATAACAATTGCTGCCAAACCAGTACCAATTCTTAAATCTTTATCAGTCTTTGCAGCAAAAGTTCTTAACCAAAAACCAGATAAGAAACAATCATTAGTAATAATGGCAATAGGTAAGATATAAACCAACATCCAACCTAATTTATTAGAAGACATCAATTCATGCTCGGTGGCTCTTTTAAGATCCATATCAATATGAATACTTATAGCGTAACCAATGATAGCAATAACTAACATGATTAAGACAAAAGCAGCTTGACAAACATCAGTTTTGAAAGAAACTTGGAATCCACCAAGACATGTGTAAATTGTGGTAACCACACAAAGAACAACCATGACTGGGGTAGCATCTAGACCGGTCAAAGCTTCCACTGCCCATTGAATAGCTGTCAATTCAGATAACATGTATAAAAACATGGTTAATATACTGAAAGCAGATAAGTATAGTGCTGCAATTGGACCAAATCTATGGAAGACCCATTCTGTTAAAACGAATCCACTTGGACATCTTCTTCTAATCATAGGACCAACTAAAGAAAACATGTAAATTGGAATAGCTCCAGAAAGGACATAAACCATTAAACCTTGGATACCCGCAATATTAGCAATTTGTGTATAAGTAGTCAAGACACCACATCCCATAGCTATAATGATAATAATAATGTTAGTATTTATGTTAGAAAAACAAAAGCCAGATCAATAGATGAAAATTGATGGGGGGGTGGGAGAGAGAGAGAGAAAGAAAAATAAAACAGAATGCATGCATGTTTCTACAGGAGAAGCAAAGAAAGAAATAAACACACCAAGCCAAGTTGATGATTAACTGAAAACGTAGTAAGAGAGAAGGACATGTGATATCTCAATACATTAGAGTTAGAAAACAGAATAGATCATTATGGATCATCAATGATGGAAATCATTAACGAGTAGGTTAATTTGAGAGGTGTAAAGTACTCTCAAATTGAACTGGACAAACTCCTGCGGGGTTCTCCAAAATAACCTATAAAGTTTTCGTTTTTCTTTCATTCATTTGTAACAATAAATTCCTCTTAAATCATTAAAAGGCAAAACACACACACACACACACACGAATAGTCATTCCTTTCCATCCATCCATCAAATTTCAATCAATTGATTTTGGGAAAGACAAAAAAAAGGTTAAAATAGTTTAAAAAATTGAATTAATTTTCAACAATATCAAATAATCCTCACGCAAGTGCTAACTTGATCGAGTTAAAACGGTGTAATCTCAGCAAATATATCCTCATTATCCGAAATTGTAAAACATATCCAGTTGGAAAGTAAAAAAAAAAATATGAGGAGGTATATATATATTGCACCCGTCTAGTTAATATTGTTGGTTTTATATTTTTTTAATATATTGTATATTGAATCATTTCAAGGGGGAAGGGAAATCAAACAAATGTATGTATTGTATATTGATTATTATTATTATTATATTTGATATTTTTCATTGATTTTTTTTTATGTTTGTTGAAAATTAATTAATTGTTCCAATATTTCAAACTTTTTTCTTTATCTGTTAGTTCCATGATGAAGAAGAAGAAGAAGATAACAGAGTCCAAAAAAAGGGGGAAATTATACTAACCACTTGCAATAAAATTCAAAGCTAATGGAACACCTCTACTTTGACCATTTTGGGACAAGAAGGACTTCTTATCATTATGGTAAAGGGCTATACCTATACCTGTCACTAACATGAACCCCAAGGTCAAGTAAACGATGGCATTTGCTGCTTGAGAAGATAACATTGTTTTGAAACTGATTAAAAATAACTTGAAAGGTAAGTAAGTAAGTAAATCAAACTGAACAAAATGATGACGATGATGATGATGATTAGTCAAAAGGGTGAAATATGAAGAAATGAACAAACTTTTATACTTAGTCAAATACAATTAAAAGAACACAAAATTTTTCTTTCCTTCTTTATTTACCTGATCCCTCTAAAGTACTTAAAAGATATAGTCTATTAAAATAAATTGGGGTCAAGAGGAAATTTTATGGTTGCGAAGAAATAATGATTTAGCCCAAGGTGAAGGAAAGAAAAAAAGCTTAAAATTTTAAAATTAAATTGGGGAAAATCCTTAAAAGGAAGTCAGGAAGTTTAGAATCATTTGAGTGGAGAGTCGACACAATTGAGTATTTGGCATTTGCGGGACCCCGATAAGTTTTGGGGGGGGGACGGGGACGGGGACGGGCAGACAGAAAATTATGTTGTTGTTTTTTTTTTGACGAGTTAGGTTGGCCGGGGGGGGGGGGGGAGACTAGTCACTGGCCCGGTTGGAGCCGTGGAGACGTGGACGGCTCTTTGTGATCCTTAAAAAATTTACTACCCCAACTTTATTTAATAATATACTTTCTTGTTTAATTAGCCTGCGTAAAGCATCAACACGCCGCTCTGGGGGAAGGGGACGAGGGAAAAAGAGAAAAAAATTCATTTCCTACAAATAATTTAATATTATATTATAAATAAATAATTACGGCCAGCATCAAAAATTCTAAAATTTCCAAATTTCCAAATACGAACTGTGCATGTATGTATGTTAACCCCAATAAGGCATCGTAAACAGATTTGTAAACTTACGCGGGATTTGCTTTCACCTAATATATATATAATATATATATATGCGCTTGCTTGAATACAAATTATTTAAATGAATTGAATTGAATTGAATGACAACTAAAAAAACACACATTTAGTCTATAAATAAATAGTTTTCATCATTGAATTGCAATTGTATATACTCAAATTTTATAAAAGAAATCATTCATTCATCCACTCGTATTCTCTTTTCTGATAATTTCTTCAATCTTTTCAACTCACACGCATTTTTTTTTTTTGCATATGTCTTCTTCTTATTCATAGTAATAAATAAACATGCATTAGTTTCAACAATATCTTTGATGATGTAAATTAAAACTTTAATTTTACTGTGCATTTATTTTATACTCTTTGTAAAATCTCTTAATTTACTTTCGTTTTCTTATTTCTTCCTTTACAAACAAGCTAATTTAATATTAGGTACTTATTTACTTATACCACTTCTCAACATCTACAACATCTAATCACTCATAAAATCATCATCTATCACAATAGCATCAGAATTCGTATTACCCTTCAAAGTCTGTCTTCTTGACCTTCTTGATGGTAAGTCATTCTGTTTAGTTATTGACTTACCTTTTTTGCTGAACGGAGATGACCGTTTTTGAGAGCTTCTTCTTGATATATTGAAACCATCTTCTTGTTTCACTTCAATTGACTGCGACCGCTTAAATTTCGAAGAAGTTACTTTCTCAACTTTGACTGAAACAGGCTTCGATCGTTTAGTTTTATGCGATTTAAAAGTGGATTTTGCTTGTTCATCATCTTCATCTTCATCCTCAGAAGAAATTAAAACTATTATTGAATCATCAACATCTGATTGCACATTTCTTTTATCCCTTTCTCCCTCATAAACCTCTTCATCACTTGATTCTTCTCTTTTCACCTTCTGAGATCTTGTAGGCAATCTTTGTGAGCGACCAAAAGCTTTATTAGATTTAGGACTAGGCTTTTCCTTCTTCACTGGTGTGATACTATCATCGTCACTACCAGATTCAACTTCGGCTTCAACTTTAACTTTGACTTCAACTTTAGACCGATTGGTCTCTTGTGATGGTTGCCTTTGGTTTCTATTTGGGCGTTTCATGTTCACTAGTTCCGTAGTCGTAGTCTCCGTCTCTTCTTCGTCATCTGATTTATCATCATCGTCAACATGTTCATCATTGAACTCATTTACGTCTTTATTGGGTTCTTCATCTTCAATCTCATTCTCACCTTCGTTATTTGGTTCTTGATCTTCAATCTTATAATCATCTTCAATATTTGGTCTTTCACCTCCATTCTCATTTTCATCTTCTGATAAATCAAGTAGTTGGGATTTCTCATTGGCTGGAGGCTTCTTTGAGACATTTTCATGATCATCATTATCTCCGTCTGATATTTGATTTTGTTTTTCAACTCCTTGTTCCTTCTTCTTCGTAGCCGCTATTTGATCGAAACGATTAACTTTCGATTCATATTTATCTTCATAGGAAATTCCCTCTTCTGAAACAGCTGTCCCTTTACGTTCCCTTCCGTTCTTTTCAGGTTTTGTGTCCTCAAGATTTTGAGCAGCCTCTATCAACTGTTCCACAAACTCTTTAAACTTGTTAAATGCGTTTCTGGAAGGTCCGTCCTTGAGTGCAGGCTCTAATCCACCATTCGCAAGTTCACAACTGCTAATAGCTTCGGATAATTGTTCAAGTTCAGCTAGCCCTGCATGTTCAGTAATTGGAAGTTTTGGTAGGAATGTGATAATTGCCTTGATGAATTGCTTTCTTTGGGGAGAGTATTCAAGCCTTTCCAACAATATCAATAACTGAATGGCAACGTGAACTTGAATAGGACTAGTGGCAGCTTCTTCAGGATCTCTATTGACAACTCCGAAAGGATCAGTCCAGTAAACTAACTGTTGTATAATACTATGAGGAGTTAATACATTATTAGTAAAGTTGTTTTCAATCATATCATCCCAACTGTTGAATAATCTAAACAATGTATCTGATATCACCCTGACAATTCTTTCTTGATGAGAAACATGCGAAAACGCATAAGTTGGAATACAAAATGAAAAACATTGCTTCAATGACTCGTTATCATTAATAGCTGGATTGAAATAGGCTAGCAACGTAGTTTCAAATAATTCATCGTCATTTATCACTCCACATAAAAATAACTTGTATAAAGCTTCGCCAGAAGTGGCTTGCACTTCCTTCCTAGAATTATCTCTCAAAGTTCTGTAAAATAATTTAGCAATAGCCATAGCGTCAACACTATTTGGAGTATCAGCTTCCAGAATTGAAACACCGTGAACGGCAAGCAAATCTGAGATGATCTTCAACCCAGCAACAATCAAGGAATCAATATTACTTTGGGTAACAAAAACACCACAAATGAACATACTATTAATAGCAAGTTCCTTGTCAAGAGTACAACATAGTCCAAGACATGTTAAACTCAACTCCCTTATTTCCACCTCCTGTCTACGAATAGCTGGATGGATCAAGTTATCTAAGATTGACATGATCGATATATTATTTCTTAACGGCTCAACAAGTAATTCAAGCATTCTTTTGGCGATTTGCAAACAATCAGTTAATACTTCAGGGGATAATTCCTCAACTTGTTTCAATTCCTGTTGCATTGACTTATTGGCGCTTGCAATAGATGATCTGGAAAGATTCTCTTGTGCTGATCGGAAAGAACTCTCGCCATCTGGATTATTACTATCGTCACTATCATTATCATCATCTTCGGCACCATCATCCCCATTTTCAGTCCGACTATCATTTAACTCATCATCCTCATCAATATTATCGTGGGATCTCGAACCGTTTGAAACATGGGATGGATGTTGTTTTTCGTAAGCTGAATCCTTCAGATCATTAATAATATCAACTATCATGGAAGAAAAATCACGCTCATTAATGGAAAGCTTCCGGATGCATTGAATCAACACTTTAACTATCTTATCGGATAAAACATCATTCGTCAATGTAGATCTTAACACATTTAACATTTTACTTCTGCCAAACTCGTCACTATAATCATAGTCAATAGCAATTATTAAAAGTTGCTGAATAACGAAATCAAATTCCCCTGGATCAGAAATATCAATATCTTCATCTAAGTTTACCCCTGATTCCAATAATAATTTATGTTCATCAATCTTCCGCAAATTTTCCTTTCTTCTTTCAAAATAGCCTTGAATAATCGATGCGAACGTAGCAGCCTCTGGGAAATATTGATCGATTTCTGCAACTAAAGTATGATCAGTACAATACTCATAATAAATCCTTAATAAAAGGGCTGTCTCTGGGGACAATCCTCTAATAACGTCTTCATTAAATTTAACTTTTTCTGCCACATCCTTTCTGTTTTCCAAAAATACACGAAGCGCAGTCTCCGCAATTTCACTGTTGGTGACTTCAAGTCTTTCCAAAAACTTCAACACATCGCCATTAACAGCATCCATCCAACTTTCAGTTAGCCATTTAGTCGTGGCTTTTCTGACCGTTTCGTCTCTGTCTCTCAATCCCCATGTGAGAAGCTTCTCTCTAGCAATAAATTCTATGGTCTTTAATTTTGTCACATCAGGTAAAATATGGGAATATACTAAACGTCTGTTAACGGCATTAATATCTCTAGCTCTTTCAAATATATAAGGTTGCGTAAAATCATTTTTTTCGATTAATTTCAAACAAGCTCTTCTAACATCTGGATTACTATCATTTTGTAAAACAAATCTGATCTTTTTAGCAGCGTCACTAATTGATGCAGAACCATCTGGTTCCTGGAAACTAGCAATAGTGGTGATCGCTTTGATTCTAATTTGAGGTTCTTTGTCATAAATCCTTGATAATAGATCTTCACTTATTGTTTCGTATAGATCAGCATCAATGGAGGACATGTTTTGCATTAAATGAGAAAGTAAATGGCATACACGGTATCTGACATTCTTATTCGCTGCTTCCAAGCCTTTGACTAGATGACGAGCAATCTTACCAATAAAATTAGCAAACATTAATTCATCATCCTCACTGAAATTATTGGCAGGCTCATCTGCATTTTCCCGATCAATATCAACTTCTGGATTGATAAAACTAGTAAACGATGCAATAAGTTTGACAATTCTATCACCAACTCTTTCATTTCTCTTAATCGGCAACACTTTATTAATCATCTTACAGAAGAAATCATTAAATTGATCTTCCATTTTCAACTCTCTGCATCTTTTTTGAATGGCTTTCAAAATAACGATCTGCCTTCTATGTGTGGAAACCGTCGTTTGAGAATCTTGAAATACCTTTCTGATTAATGGTTCTATTTGGCCAAAATCCGTTAATTGGGTGACATTTGTTATTTCACTGCGCGCAGACTGCTTATTGGAAGCTGTCTTAGCAGGTTTCTTGGTCGTTTTGGATGGTTCAGTTGGTTTGGTGGTTTTGGTAGTTTTGGTAGTCTTGGTGGTCTTGGTGGGTTTGGTGGGTTTGGTGGGTTTAGTGGGTTTGGTGGTTTTTGCTGCAGGAGGTTTTGCAACAGGCATGATTCAGTGTACGATAGATGGCTTAGTAATTTTCCTATGAATATGATATATATCACAAGAGTCTTTCACGGTCTGGCAAAAAGCACTGTATATTCGATATCTCTTATTCCTTACTTATTATTGTAACACTGTTTACGTTTGTTTACTTTAAAAGTTTCCTATTTACATGCGGTTTGAATTCAAATCCTGATCTACTAGAAATTCTGAAACAGGCGCGTCTTGAATGTATTAGGTAATTACTTACGCTATTATTTTACTCCCAGCAAATTTTTAATATATGGCGGGCAGATTCACCTGTGGGTTTGTTGTAAGATGTATAAGAAATTAGAGATATACTAAATCTAGGAAGGTGGTGATCCTGAAAACGGTTGATTTGAGAGGGCAATCAACCACTGGCAAGGATTATTCAACTAATAAGCATGTCCTCCGACATTTATCCGGAACTAGTCTTATACAATCTGACATTACAACCTTCATCTTCTGCGATAAAATGTTGCATTGGTAACTTTACGGGGAGTAAGAGACAACAAGAGATCGTTAGAGCCACTAATACTAGGATCGAATTATGGAAATTAAACAAGAGAAATGGTACACTTTATAGAGTGCTTGAACATGAAACTTTCAGCAACATAAGGTCGATTCAAAATTTCAAAACGACCGGTTCATCGCATGATAGTCTTATCGTAACATCGGATAGTGGTGCATTATCGCTCATAGAGTTTAATAAGACACTGGGCATTTTCCAAGCTGTGAGCAACGAGCCATATTTTAAAACTGGATTAAGGAGAGTGTCTCCAGGAGAGTATATTGCAGTTGACGGTAAAGGTAGAGCAATAATGATTGGTGCAATTGAGAAGAACAAACTTGTGTACTCTTTAAGAAGGGATTCAAGTGAAAAATTACTAGTGTCATCTCCATTGGAGGCAAACAAAAGTAAAATCCTAACCTTTGATCTCTGTGGATTAGATGTTGGCTTTGAAAATCCAATATTTGCCAGTATAGAATGTGATTATTCAAAGTCCGAGCTTAGACCACAGAAAGAAATATCAAAATCACTGACATACTATGAACTAGATTTGGGATTAAATCATGTGGTGAAGAGATATTCAGGCGACATCCCTAACTCTGCAAACTTTGTAATCTCGATACCTGGTGGAATTGATGGACCTTCAGGGGTATTACTATGCTCAGAAGGTGTTATTCAATACAGGTACTTATCAAAGATGGCTCATATTGTTCCAATTCCTAAAAGGATCGGACAAGTAACTGGAGCTCACATCATTAGTGGTGTAGTTCACAAACTCAAAAATAATTTTTTTGTACTACTACAAGACGATAAAGGTGATCTTTTTAAAGTCACTTTAGACTTTGTGGCACAAGATTCAGATGAGTCAAATGGTGAAGCAGGTGTAGTTAATAGCATTGAAATTAAATACTTTGACACAATACCAGTATGCACTTCACTTTTGATATTCAAATCCGGTTTCCTCTATACAAGTTGTGAAAGTGGAGATCAAGGAATTTATCAATTTGAAAAATTGGGGGATGATCCAGATGATAAGGTTTACAATTCGTCCAATTATCCAGACGAATTAGCTGCCATTGAAGATGACGATATATTCTTTGAAGTTAAACCGTATGATAACTTGAATTTGGTGTATATAGTTGAGAATTTGAATCCTTTGATTGATGCAAAACTTTACGACTCTGGAAACGCATCTGATTTACCTGTTATATATTCATTGTGTGGTACTGGAGCAAGATCAGGATTGAAGATTTTAAATCATGAAATCCCGTTCAGTGAAATTGTCTCACAAGAACTTCCTTCCGTAGTTCAGAAAGTGTTTTCTACCAGACTAAATCGAGACGATAAGTTTGATAAGTTCATGATTTTGTCGTTTGTTGATGGAACATTGGTATTGGGGATAGGTGATGAAGTTGAGGAAGTGGAAAACTCAGGATTTTTAACTGAAACAACAACTATTGATGTTCAGCAAATTGGTTCGTCCTCAGTTGTTCAGATCCATCCCGCAGGAATTCGACAAGTATTTTACCAAAATGACTCAGCAGAAAAAGACATAAACTGGAATCCACCGACTGGCATCACCATTATACACTCATCTTGTACGAATACACAAGTTGTTGTTGCTCTATCTAATAGGGAAATTGTTTATTTTGAGATTGATGAATTTGACAAATTAATAGAATATAACGAAAGAAGAGAAATGGATTCCCAGATAACTTCAGTTTCACTTGGTGATTTACAGCTTGGGAAATCTAGATTCCCTTACATAGCAGTGGGATGTAACGATCAATCACTTACTGTTTTAAGTACAGATCCAGACAGCACCCTAAATGTTATCTCAAGCCAAGGTTTAAGTTCCAATGCCCATTCTTTGCTAATATGTTTCATGAAAGAATCAATTGTCAATATAGATAATGAACTGGAAGCAAATGAGGACGATGAAGATCAGCTATCCACATCTTCTTTGTTTCTTCATATTGGTATGGAGAATGGTGTTTATGCTAGATTGCAAATGGATATAATTACAGGTGATCTTTCTCACCCAAGAAATAAATATACAGGACCATCACCAGTCTCTTTGTCCAGACTGCACTTGAGAGGACAAACTGTGGTTGCAATAATATCTACAAGGGCCTATTTGGGATACGCGGATTCAACTTCGTTCAAGATTACGCCTTTGAGTAAACCTGTGTTTCAGCACTTATGTTCTTTCAGAAGTGAGGATGCATCTGAGAATGGGGTCTTAGCGATTCATGGAAGCAATTTAACGATAATGACAGTTGATGAATTTGATAGTGATTTCTTAATTGAAACCATTGGTTTACGATACACTCCGAAAGCAATGGCGGATTGTACTGAATTGAATGGAATGTTATATGTTGCAGAAACTGACTACCAAACTGAATCTCCATACCTTGAAGACATCCAAAATGAAAAGCAAGAAGAAATTGTTACATACGACTTAGACGAAGAAAAACAAGAGTATTATCAGCAGTTCGGATATTCTTATAAGGATGATTCTTGGAGTTCATGTCTACAGGTGATTTCAGTTGAAAATAAGGCTGTTGGACAAACAATTGAATTTGTGAAAGAATCGATCTTTAAAGTTTGTAAAGTCTCGTTTGAATCACATGCAGGTGGTAACTATCTTGTTGTTTCTTCTGCTCTTGAACAGCATTTGAATCCAAACTCGAACAAGGGATCATTTTTGAGAACTTATACTATTCAAGAAGATGGATCTTTAGAATTTTTACATAAAACTGCAACTGATGCTCTTGCATTGGCGTTAATCCCGTTTCAAGGCAAATTGTTAGTTGGGTCACAGAATCATTTGATTTTATATGATTTGGGTAAGAAACAACTATTGAAGAAATCATCCGCCAAATTGAATTGTAATCAAATTGTTGATGTGAAAACTCAAGGTTTCAGATTGATAGTCAGTGATATTAGAGACAGTGTTAGATTTGTTGTTTACAAACCCCTAGAGAACCTATTTTTTGAATTTGCAGATGATGTGCTTCAAAGACATGTGACTAGAACTACTATGCTCGATTATGATACCGTACTTGGAGGAGACAAATTTGGTAACTTATTTATACTCAGATGTCCATCCGAGGTTTCATCATTGAGTGATGAAGACAACCATGGATCATTGCTACTAAATAAGGAGAAAAAGTTGAACGGTGCCTCTTACAAATTGAAAAACTTGTTCAATTTATATTTGGGAGATATTCCAACTAGTTTCCAAAAAGGATCATTGACTATCGGAGGAACGAGTTGTATTATTTATATTTGCTTACAAGGTAAAATAGGATGTTTACACCCTTTAAAGAATTTAACAGAAGTGAATTTTTTCAAAGATTTACAAAAATTCATCATTGAAGAACTAACTCTACTTACAGATAGAGATTATTTGAAATTCAGAAGTTACAATATCCCGATGAAGGCATGCATTGACGGGGACTTGATTGAGGAATATTTTAAATTGAGTAATGATAAAAGATTGAGCATTGCTGAGAAGATGGAACGGTCGCCAATTGAACTTGATAGACGAATCTCAGAAATGAGAAACAGAGTGGCATATTAATTGTATATTATCTTAAAAAATGTATTTTTTCCCGAAATATAGGATATGATGTATTGTGTTTCTCTACTACTTATAGAGCAAAACCGACAGAAAAAATGGTACTGTAAACTCAAAACGATCGGGGAATCGATCAACAGATTATTACAATATGGCAACAAACATTTGGCAGTCGTGCAGTAACCATTGTCTCTTCTGCCCTACTATCGTAATCCAATTATCCAACACTCGAAGCTGCGTTCTATGGAATCGATAGAAGCAAAAGCTATGTGTATAATAGTGAATTGAATAACAATAACGGAGTTTATAATCTCTTGTGAAAGCTACAAAATATTCATCAAGAACAAACAATCACCTACGAAAAAACTCACTACAAGTCTATTACACCCACACAAATGAGCCACCATCATTCCAAAAAACAACAAACTGAACGTAATCAACAAATCTTGAAGACCTTACTAAGAGAACAACCAAACAAGTTTTGTTCAGATTGTAAAACAGCCAAGAATCCAAGATGGGCATCATGGAACCTTGGAATTTTCATTTGTATCAGATGTTCAGGAATCCATAGAAGTATGGGAACTCATATATCAAGGGTAAAATCAATTGATTTAGACTCTTGGACGGATGAACAAGTTAAATCAATGGTGTTGTGGGGCAATAGCAAAGCTAATTTTTACTGGGAGGCAAAGCTGCCTGATAATTATACACCAGATGAAGGTAAAATTGAGAATTTCATTAGAACTAAATACGATTTGAAGAAATGGACTTCGGGGCCAAATGTCCCAGATCCAAAATCGATTCAAATAAATGGAGGGAACGCCCATCCTACACCAATCACAGAGCTACATAATAAGAATAGATCACAGATAGAAGCAAATTCAACCACATCAGCTCTCAAGACCACTCTGAATACAGCCCAAAAACCTCAGTCATCATTGCTAGACTTTGATGATTTCTTGAACTCTACTTCTCCATCTCCTTCCCCTTCTCCAATTCCAACCCAATCTAAAAGCCAAACCCCGACTGCCACAGAATCTAACTTTCCACGTGCAGGAGCAAGACCAATACCTAAGGCACAGTCGGGTACTTCATCAGGTGCATCATCAACGTTATCCTCTGTTGAGCCTAGTCCTATTCCTCAGCAGCAACAGAATGCTAGACCTGATTTAAAGAAATCAATCTTATCATTATACTCGACACCATCCCAATCTGCTAATAATTCACTCCACTCGTTACCTATATCGAATAATAAGAGTCATAGTAACAATTCAACACTCTACCAACCCCCAGTTGCAGCTGTGGATAATGGTATTCATAATTCATTTTCAAATCTTAATATTGGTGTTTCAATTCCGGCCCAAACTCCATCTTCAACTAATAATTCTTGGTCGGTTCCAGCTTCCACTAATAGCTCAAACGTATGGGCAAGCTCTACGTCAACCACATCAACGGCTAATGTTAAGAAGACATATAATGAAGATGTTTTTAAAAATGTTTGGAGCTAAGTTGACTAGTAAAATCTTTTTCAGTGGCTAGTTGAGTAATAATGTATATTAGATAAATGTTTCACTTATATGTTTGGAATTAAAACAGAGAAGAAGAAAGAAATTACTAATTATTACATAGTATCTCGTATAGTAGAGAAAATAGATTTGATATAGCTTGGAATAGACATTAATTTTATAAATCTTACTTAATTCAGCATAATTTTGCTGAGAGAAAGAAAAAAAGGTCCTGTATACACACTATGATAAATGGAAAAGAAAACGAACTTATTTCAAAATGAAGTACCTTTTAAATCAATTAAATACCAACTGATTCAAAAGCAGTAGTTAATGGAGATAACAATTTAGAACCTTTGTAAAATTCAACAGTCTTCTTACCTCTAGAAGCAACACCTTCTGGAGTGAATTCAAAGTATTTGTAAATTTCAGGAGCTTTACCTGATGCACCGAATCTGTTAATACCAAATTGAACATGTGAATATTTAGCCCAAACAGCAGTAGACATAACTTCAACAGACAAAATTGGAATACCATCTGGTAAGACTGATTTTCTGTATTCAAGTGATTGTTGATCAAAAGTGTGGAAGTCTGGTAATGAGACAACTCTAGTTGGGATACCTTCTTCAGCTAATTTCTTAGCACCATCAATAGCAATGGCAACTTCGGAACCAGTAGAGACTAAGATTAATTCAGCCTTTTCATCTTCATACACAACATAACCACCCTTGGCAGCCTTTTCGATGGATGAGCCGGCTAATTGTGGTAAGTTTTGTCTTGATAAAGCAATCACAGATGGAGTGTGTTTTGATTGAATAGCTTTCAGATAAGCTGCTGAAGTTTCATTACCATCAGCTGGTCTCCACACCATCAAGTTTGGAATGGATCTGAAATGAGCTAAAGTTTCAATAGGTTGATGTGTTGGACCATCTTCACCTAAACCGATAGAATCATGCGTAGCGACCCAAATGATAGGATGACCAGATAAAGCTGACAATCTTAATGAACCAGCAGCGTATGAAACAAAATTCAAGAAAGTACCTCCGTAAACTTTGAAATTGGCACCGTAAGCGGAAATACCATTGATGATGGCACCCATACCATGTTCTCTAACACCGAATCTGAAATATCTACCTGTGTAATCACCTAAACCAGTGGATGGTGGTTGGAAATCAGTAGCAGAACCCCATCTAGTCAAGTTAGAACCTGTCAAATCGGCAGAACCACCAACTAATTCTGGTAAGTTTTGTTGAATTTTACCTAAAACAATTTCAGATAATTTTCTTGAAGCAACAGCTGGATCATCAACGGTATAAGTTGGTAAATCCTTTAATAAAGTATCTGGTAATTCACCGGCCAATCTTCTCTTGAATTCAGCACCCAATTCTGGGTATTCGACAGCATATTTTTCCACTAATGCATTCCATTCAGCTTCAGCAGCAGCACCTGCTTCACCAACCTTGGCATAAAGGTCATAAACATCTTGAGAAACAGCAAAAGTTTCTTCTGGGTTGAAGCCCCATTTTTCTTTCAATTGTTTAACATCATCAGCTTTCAATGGAGCACCATGAACTGAATGAGAACCTTGTAATAAGGAACCGTAACCAATAGTTGTGGTAACTTTGATACAGGTTGGCTTGTTGGTCTTCTTTGCCTTTTCAATAGCTTCACTAATAGCAGCAACATTAGTATCAGCATCTGGAACGTACAAGATATCCCAACCGTAAGCTTCTAATCTATCAGTAACATTTTCAGTAAAGGCAACACTAATATCACCATCAATTGAAATTTTGTTATCATCGTAGAAGGCAATCAAGTTACCTAATTGTAAATGACCAGCTAAAGACATAGCCTCAGAAGCAACACCTTCCATCATACAACCATCACCAAAGATGGCATAAGTGTAGTTATCAGATAAAGTGAAACCTGGTTTGTTATAAGTCGCAGCAATTTGAGCTTGGGCAATAGCTAAACCAACAGCATTGGAAATACCTTGACCTAATGGACCAGTGGTGACTTCGACACCAGGAATTTCAAATTCAGGATGACCTGGAGTTTTTGAACCTAATTGTCTAAAAGATTTTAAATCATCGATTGATAATGGGTAACCAAACAAATGAAGTAAACTGTATAATAGAGCAACCGCATGACCGTTGGATAAGACGAATCTATCTCTGTTTAACCAATCTGGGTTCTTTGGGTTTAATTTCAATTGAGACCAGATAGCATGAGCAGTTGGAGCTAAACCCATTGGGGCACCTGGATGACCCGAGTTTGCCTTTCCAACAGCATCAACAGATAATAATCTGATAGTGTTGATAGCTTTTAGTTCTAATTCTGAAGACATAGTGTGTATGAAGATGAGTAATTAAATGAAATTAATTAATTGATTATTGGATGGGATCTATCTTTAAAATAATAATCAAATGAATAGGAAAGAAGAATGAAGAGAAAATAAATTTTAGTTAGTGGAAGTAGTTGTTAATTGAAATCAGCAACCAACCGTCACCTAAATTTCTCTATAATATTATTTATTATTCATGGTTAATAATCTTTTAGGTGACAACATCCCTCGAATCAATATTGTTTTAGTATGGTGAAAAAAAAAAAAAGTCCCCTTACTAAATTTATGTAATATTAATTTCACAGCCTTATAAACAAGCCGGTGGCATCCTTCTTAGAGCTAGTATTACTTAGTAATTCAAGGTCTCATACATTGCCATATTGGGCCTGGGCCTTGCGGCCTGCGGCCTGCGGTAAAACTAATTTTCTTTTCTTAACCATCCCAAGCCGGGACCTGTCGTGCATTAAACACCAATTCGCCCCACGGAGCACTGATGTCCAAGGCTCAAAGTTCAAGTTCAAGTTCAAGTTAAGTTGAATCTGTAATTGTTAGTTGTTTATTTTGTGTTCGGAGTTTCAAATAACTCCTTTCCCCGGAATCCATTCAATCCGATATAATTGTTGATATAATATAATCATTATATTTATAAAGAAGGCATTTATAATAGCAATTTGATATTGATTAAACTCAATGTATGGATTCCGAATTAAAGTCCTAAGCGGGTAGGGGAAGAAGATAGTTGAATCAAATCAAATGCAATCGGGGTCCTTTACTTTTCAGGTCGAGTGGCTCTTATTCGAGATCGATTATCCACAGAAATTTAAAGTCTATTCAATCGATCGTGCATTTGTCTATTTCTACCAGTTCTAATCAGTACTTCAATTATGAATAAATTGTCAACTAAATAAATAAATAAATGGTAGCTGGGAAACATTCCGCTTCTGGACATTTGTGGACATTTGCCATTTTCGGTATCACATCCGTACATTACTTAGAAGTTAGTATAATATGTGTGGGCATCCCGATTCTAAAACCTATCTATATACATAAAACATGATTGTATGTTGTGTTGTGTTTGTTTGTGTTTTTAGTCCTTTGTTTGATAGCGTGTTTCAAATTGATCTTAAATTTCAATTGGTGGGAAATCGTCTATATAGAAAAAAAAACCTTTTGAAGTTTTTCGATTTTTTAACTGATTAGAAAATGTAAGATGTTTTCGCAAAGACAAAGCCGGCAAAGGATCCGATATATAAATTATTGATAATTGTAATTTCTATCATATTATATGCATTATCTAATTTGATTTCAATCAAGTACTATAAAGCATATAGATGACATTTGTGCGAATTCATGAATTATATATATAGTAAAGTCATACATTGTTAATCACTAATAAATTCACTAAATAAATTTAATGAAAAATTGGGGTACAAAAATAGTCTAAGCGAGTAATTTCAGCGGTGGCGGTTGAGCATCTCTTTCGAGATCTGAGATCTCAGAGTACCTATATGTGCTAGCTCGCTAGCCTACCAGTTGGTAAATCATAATGTCTAACCAATATGTCATCTATTTCTAGAATTACAACTTAAATGTAGATGAATATAGAAATATATAATACATATTATATAGCATATGTATTATATATAATATATATATAAAAGGAGTTTATTCTATGGTTGGAACCAGTACCAAGTAAGTGTAGATTTTTCAATATAGGTAAGGAAAATCATATCCTTCTGCGATTATTAGCCTATGATTTTTTTTCTTTAATAAATAATTGATCCATTAATTTATATCCAACCAAATAATTCCGAACTTACAAAAAAATAAGATGAGATGAGAATTGGTTTTTCCGAGTTCTGTCGGTTGATGAGGTGAATTGACTTATTATATAATATATATATAAATTTATCTTGTTTTAAGGATTATTTGGAGAGCCCAGGTTTTTGTTTTTCGTAAGACCTGAATAAAACACATGAGCATTTGAAATCCCGTTTCAAAACTACAGAACGTCCCAGTTTGTAGAATTATAATGTTATAAGTTTCATCTAAACTTTCAGGGTTTTCATTCATGGAGAAAAATTGTTAATACTAAAACTCTACTATGTTTCATTCATCTATACTTAATCATTTTTGGGATTTTTAGTCATATCATGAGCATTGAGTAGATGATACTATAAATTTCAATGATATATATTATATATGTACAAATTTTTCTTGTTAAACTTTCCGTGCATACTCACGTGCTATTTTATTTTGAATCGAAAATAGACGTTTTACCAGATAAATTTGTTATTAGAAGTTAGGACGTGTCCTTAACTAAAAAAGAAAAGAAAAAAAGGTTTCTTGCCGCTCGCCGCAGGGAGCCGGATTATAAGATTAATTTAAAGAACAGGAAACAGAAGGCCATCGTGGTTGGTGGCATCGTGGGGTAAACAATAAATATGGTTATGGGCTATATAATTAATGTGATTATATTTATTCAAATATATATTATTATACAATAACAGTTTAATTAAAAGTGATTCTATTAACTATAACAGTTCAAGTGCATACCATACATGGAAAGACAAAAAAAAAAAAAACAGATTATTGATATTGATGAATGTCACACCAGTATACAGAAAGAATCAAGTTGGAGCTTAATCATGCGTTAATGTATTGTGTCTGTCTGTCTGTCTGACTATGCGTTCAAATTTCAAAATTCATGTAAACTAAAACCAGTTTGATGTAGTTTCTAGTTACCATGGGTAGTTAGTTGGTGTAGTATATACTTGTCAATACTCATGTAAATATGGATAAGAATAATACACCTAGTTTTCGTTTAGAAACCGGAGAAAGTTACCCAATAATGTTTTTCTCAATCAATCCTGAGGTTCAAATTTTTGAATTGGCAATTCATAATTCTATTGTGGAAATTAAAAATTCCCCTGAAATTGATCCACTTACCTGGCCTGGGGTTCATGGTTGAGACACGTCCTTTGTAAATGCACTGCAAGAATACTTCAAAGTGATCGATATTTATTTATTATGTTATTGATCGTACGAGCCAACCATTAGTAGTTGAATATTCACTATAATAATGTGATATATATCAATGCTTAAATAATTTCATGACTTAGTAGTGTTAGTTCATTTCTATTCAAGTATCGAATTCAACCTAGTTACTCGATTTGAATCTTTTGTTTTTTTCCCCCACAGAAATCACTTTCCGGATCTTTTTTTTTTCTTTTCTTTTCCACTTAAAGTCTCACGCACGCACGCACGCACGCACGAACTGGGGATTGAATTTTGAGCGAGGTGCTGCTGTGCTTAGTGCTAGTGAGGTGTGGAGGATGTCCGCTTTTCTCACAACTTAACCCTGGTGATAGTCAAATTAATCACACGTCTAGAATTTAGATTTATATACGTAGAAGATCAAGAGAAGAACTTGTGTCCGATTGTCCTGAATGGATGATGGTCCTGCATTTTGGTCCTCTCCTAGACTTACTTCAGCTAGCTTGTTCTTTGTTTAATGCATGGTATTACTGTATATATATATATATATATATTATACATATGTAGTATAGTAGCTATGCTACTATAGATAGATCTGATCGCCAACCGATACATATACATACACTCTTCTTCTTCGCTTTCTCCAGACTTTCAATTTTGACCATGTCCATGGCTTCGCGCAGCAAAAAAGAAAAGAAACTTTGTTCCCGCACTACTCTCTCTCTCTCTCTCCACCTTTTCCACTTTTTCCCAAAACTGGCTGGCTTTCCTTCATTTTCAAACTCATGGAAAAAAAAAGGTGAAGAAAAAACCAATCTACTTACATATATTATATTTCTAAATAAACGGGTAAAAAACATCCTTTGTATAATCTTATCGTCTATCTTTTATCTTATATTATTGTAATCTGTCAAAGATATTATTTGTTTTTGTACTTCATAGCTATTTAAAGGTTACATCATCTGAAAATTTTAACTACTAGTTTCTTCACATCTTAAAAAATTCACTAAAAGATTTACTGGGGAAATTTAGAACATACATACATTCCAGCACCCACCACCATCTTACTCGATCGATCGTTTTAGATAAGGATCCATTGTTTACACTTTATTTATCAATATATCTGTTCATAAATTCAGATCTATATTTGTTGTAACTGATACAAACAGAAAAGAAACCACAAAAATTATACACGAGAAAGCAAGTCCTGTCCCTCAATTTTATAGAAACTGCCACATTGGAATCTCGTGTAAGTGAATATATTATGACAGCAAGAATACCTCCTGAAAGTCAAACTACATTCAGAATGGCAACTACTATATTAAGCAATCAATCTCAACCAACCATTACTCAAGAAACTGTTAATACTTCTTCATTGAAAGAAGAAAATTCATCTTTATTAAACTCTAATTCTAACTCAAATTCTCCTAATTCAAATTTAAGTTCCTCTCCACCTTCTAAATCAAATTCAAAATCAAATTCACCAATGACACCTGCCACGCAAAACTTGACTGCCAATAGCAACATCAAAAAAAAATTACCACCTTCAGATTTACCTAGACCTTATAAATGTCCTATGTGTGACAAGGCGTTCCATCGATTAGAACATCAAACAAGACATATAAGAACCCATACTGGTGAAAAACCACATCAATGTAATTTTCCAGGTTGTTTCAAACGATTCTCAAGATCTGATGAATTAACTAGACATTCTAGAATTCATACAAATCCAAATTCAAGACGTAAAAATCAGTCAGATTCAACCTCAACCAGCCCCACTCCAACTACTAAACCAACTTTGAAAAAATCAAGTTCAACTACTAAAATTACCAAAAGACAACAACAAAGGCAAGAACAAGAACTTGAACAGGAACAAGATAATCAATTTTCTCAAAATTCTGAAAGATCTATCAAGAAAGAAGAAACAGATGATGACGAAGATGAAGAGGATGAGGATGATCAAGATATGGTTAATGCTCCTGAATCAACAAATGATGAGCAACAACAGTCACAACAGCAGATTTCACAACAATCACATTCGCCACAAAAACAACAACAACAACAACAACCTGTTAGTAAAACATCTCCTAGCCAGGCATCTTTCAAACCTACTAGATCCTTTTTAGATATAAATATATTAGCGTCTGCAGCTTCTCAAGAGTTACAAAATTTACAGCAACAAAATCAAGCACGTCAAGCTGCACATGCTTTAGTATCTGGTACTTCTGCAGGATCTAGTTCTTCTGATATACAATATGTGAAATCATTACCTTCTTTATCTCAATACTTCCATCCTCAATCTGACACTACGGGCAATTCATCATCCCCTTCTTCATTGGCAAATACCTCCCGTCCATCGCATTTATCTCTCGTACAATCTCAACAACATCCACGCACATTGAATTCCTTATCAACCCTGCAAAGGTTGACGCCATTGAAAACGTCATCAACAGGTTCTATACCGTTACTTTCATCTGTGTCATCTCCTGTCATCAACAGTAATCAATCAACAATGATATTGAACTCATCATCTTTGAGCAAACAATCTGGATCAACAACTAGTTTGTCATCCCTTGCTAGATCGTTTTCAAACACCGATCTTTCAAATTACCAGACAGATCTAGTACAACCTCAATTCAAGAAATCAAGACCAAATTCGCCTGGATTATCTCAACCACCAGTGACTATATCTAGATCACCAACTTCGTACCATTCCGGATTACCAAATAGGGATTCTTCAGCCGCTTTACATTTACTTGGATTTTCAGGTCAACCACATCAGCAACACCAACATCAACTACCTAATCAACAACAACAACAACAACAGGGACAATTACACCAACAACATCCGCAACAACATGAGATTCTCATCTCTAAATCATCATCACAACAAACCCCCGATGCAACTCCTTTGCAGACTCCATCGGTATCTCCTAAACTAGGACCATCACTTGGGTTCCCGTCTACTTCTCATCCTCATTCAAGCTCCACTACCTCCATTACTGGATTCGTTCGCAACTCTTCTTCATCCCAATTACCACCATTAAGATCATTGAAATTAGATCTGCCGGATGGAATAGATATCGCTGGAAACAATGGGTCTGTTTCGTCGCATAATCGTAACCGTTCATATCAAAATTTAAGTCATATGGAACACCAGTGATTAATCAAAGAAAAAGAAAAAGAAGGTGATGTCAAACTAGTTCGGGATGAGTTGTATTTTTAGCGTGTGTAATTTTGGGTAATATAAAGCTAAGATTAGTGCTTGTTTTTTTCTGTTTGTTTGTTGAAAAATTCATAAGATCACATCCATCCGGGTTTTATTTATGCATGTTCAATTATTTTACCTTACTCCTTTAGGTGTACGAGTGAGTTTTTCGGTTGGGTTTTTTTTGGATGTAAATATAATGTGTATGCCAAAAGCCACCTTATATATAAAAGTACTTTATAATTCTTTTAACCTTTCCTGTAAATTTATATACTTCTATTTCAAGATATATGAGAGGTTCCTAAGTATGGATACATTCTGCTATTTTTTTTTACATCTCTTTTAAAACGTCTTCATAAGTTGGTATACTTTCAACCGCGCCCTTGCCCTGAATGGTCAAACTTGAAGCAACTGTTGCAAACGAAATAGCTTCTTTCAAAGTCTTACCGAAATATAATTCCGATACAATTCCTCCAAGAAAAGTATCTCCTGCTCCTGTCGTATCCACAACATTTGTGATTTTCCTACTTGGATGATGATCAATGATGGAAAGAGAGGTTCCAGGGGAATGAGATAAACATCCTTTGGAACCTAATGTGATGATAATTGTAGGATAATCTAAGTGGCCACGTAATTGACGTAATAGCGATTTGGAATATTCAGTTGACGCCGGATGAGCATCAAGTATTTGATCACTGTGTTCAAATCCTTCTAATAACTCTAATGCTTCCCCTTCATTAACGACAAGATATTCAACAGAATTCAAAGATTTTTTATTGATTAATTCTGGCTTTAACGGGGATGGATTGTAAAATTTTGTCACATTTTTTTTGTTTTCAGAAAGCCAATCAATTATATGCAATGGTGCTGGAAATTCATTTTGTAAAAGGACAAACTGTCTCCCTGTTGAAGAATGTTCGAAATTATCCTGTAACTCGTTATCAGTTGGGTTCAATCTCGAATTAGCACCACCAATCACAATGATTCTATTTTCTCCATTTAATTCTGTTTCCACTAATATAGTCGCTGTTCCTGTTCTTTCATCTTGTAATTGTTCAATCAATTCAACATTGACCCCAGATCTATTCAATTCCAGTAACATCTTATCACCATATGAGTCTTTTCCGATCTTTCCCCACATCCTAACGTGCCCTTTTTCAGAACCCAATCGAGATGTAGCTATGGCTTCATTCAAACCTTTTCCTCCTAGATGCTCCTCAAATGATACTCCATGAATAGTTTCACCACCATTGGGGACACGGGCTGTGTAGGTGACTAAATCATAATTTAATGATCCAATGATTGTAATCATACTTGGTTGGTTGTTTTTCTCTTGAAGTTTTACTTGGTTTCGATTTCCTTTCTGAAATGCTCAATTATCAGTTGGAGGAGACCTACTGTCCATATTATACACAGGTTTTAATTGTTGATGATATTTGTTTCTCGAGTACTTGATGAAAAGAAATATCAAAAATTAAGAATGCATAAAAAGTTTTGAGTGCACGTATCATTCTTCAAGTTATCGTATTGTAGTCTAATTAACCTTATTGGGAAAATTCACAGCCATAAATTGTAATTATTTGTAATGTGATTAAAGGCACGTGATGTTTATTTTTTTTGAAAGGATAAATTGTTGATTGATAAGCAAGCTATCCGATATTTGATAGTTTAAAGTCTTAAACTTTACAATAAATTATGATTTATCTAATCTCCGAACTGGGTTCACCATAGACCATTTCCGGCCTCATTTAAGTTTTTATTTTGAGGTTTAACCTGTGTGGAGCTAGGTTCGAATTAGTTTGTTGCAATGTTCTACAGGGCTCAGGCACTATATGCTGTACTCTAATAACCATTCGAATTTATCTGCGTTGAATATTTATTGAATGGTCTCCATTCCCCTTTCTATTATCGGGATCCTTTCATTATTTCATGTTAATGTATTCTAAGTTGATTTTATTTCATTTTCCTTGTCTTTGGGAGTACAGATTCTTATCCAAGTCACACGGTGCTTGACGAGGCCCACGACACTTATGTTTCTGCTACCACCAAGAACTGTGTGAGAATGGCTTAGCGTAAATCATTCTATTATAACTCTTTGCTTTTGCGTGGGAATCAGTAAGTGGTCAAAAAAAAAAAAATTGATGTGGGTCTTACTTGACTTTGATTCTACACTATTTACTATTTAGTATTTAGTATTTAGTATTTAGTATATTTAGTATATATCAGTTTTATAAGGTTATCATGGACGGAAGTAAAAAGCTTTTGATAAGTTGAAAAATTATGTGGCTTCCTACAACTTAGTAGTAAACTCTATTTCAGGAAATCTATAAAGTTTAAACCGTAAATTCATGATTGCTAAATTTTGTCACCTTAGTATTCAATGTCATGATTGATGATTTTCATATCGAGGATAAAATGCCCGGTTTCATACGTCGTAGATAATATTACACATAAGATGAACTACAAGTTGGAGTACCTTTCTTTCTCTTCGATGCTTGTAAGCTTGTTGTAAATAAAGACTAGCTAGTTGAAATTTTCAAAAAACAAAAAAAGGACAATTACTTTAAACTGTCTGTGGTTTAAAGACTTGAGAAAGATAAGAAAAAAGATTTGCAATTGTAACATGAAGGGACTTGTAAAAAAGATTGGAGGTGATTATCCAAGTTATTATGAAGAACACTAAGTGAATCCCTAATGCAATTAGTAAAAGATATAGTAATATATTAAAGTTTATCTTTTGTATGATTCATACTAGCGATTGGCAATTAGAATAATATGATACGTTGATTCAAGATTCCAAACCCTACGAAATCAGCCACAAATTCAAACAAAGGCACACGGTATGCAATTAATTGTTTACATTTCAACTATTTATAAAAAAAAAATTATACTCCCATATTATTATCACTCTTGTTCAATTTAAGACGATCTTATCATTTTTAGCGCCAGTTTCAAAACTCAACTCAAATTGTAAAAAGCAAAAGAGCTAACTGTATATATATATTATATAATATATATTATATATATTTGCCTGGTCCAGAGTCCAGAGTCCAGACTCTACATATTTGGCAACTTAAAGTATGAAGGAGATCGATTCTAGGGACCTCATCTCATCCCATCTCAGCCTTGCATATTATATAGAAAATAATCTGATGTTTGATAAGCCAGGCCTGTTACTATCGGATACATTGATTAGGTGTTAAATACATAGTAGATTGGCCCGGCTCTAAACTTTAGCAGTTTAAACTAGCTTTAAAACCTAATCGTCATAAATTATAATGAGACCGAGTCGTCGACTTACCGCAAATAATCAAAATTTATATGCCCATTAGAAAGTGACAGATAATTCACCCCCCCCCCAGGGGGCCGAGGCCCCAGACTTGCATGCAGCGTATAATAATCATGATTAAATTGTTGGGTCTGGGAATCGGTGAATATATATTATCACCAGATTAGTAAATTGGGGAAACACACGACTTTATATACTTGGAGCTTTATTCTGCCGGGGAAATACTATAGGTATGAAATGAGAATAAAATATATGAACATTGGGATAACTGTTACAACTTATCAAAACTATTTAAAACTTATGTTCTTGTTTTTACAAGATTGCTATTCTGTAACCCACATACCTACAATTTGACCGGTTAAACACCTACCTACCTACCTAACTTCAGTATCACTTCTATATCTTGACCCAATAATAGTAAATCAACAGCACAGCCGTATAATTATAGATGCCCAGCATAATCATTGAGTTATGCACGTCTCGACCCGAACCTCCCAACAAAAAATAAAAAAAATAAAGAAAAAATAAAAAATAAAATAAAAACTAAAAACTAAAAAATTGAAAACATTTCTATCTTCTATCTGTTCCCCTATGATAACTTTTTTACAGGCCCCGGGGTGGCAAACTCAATAAAAACCACGTCACCACGGGGCCCAGTCTGTAGAAGCTGTGCCCGCTCCCCCGTGCTCCTTTAGACTCTCGCCTTATTTCCATTTCGGTTCTACGAGCACTGCGCAGCCTAAGAATAGATTTCTCACATTAAACCCCCCCTGATGCTCTATTTCTCTAAAGTCTAAAATAAAATGTAAGCCTCATCTAGTCTACTCTTGAAATCATCAGTTTAAAACAATTTACAATAAATGGTATCTGATATATAAACCTTTGTTTCTTCTTCTCTTCTCTTCTCTTTACTAAACATTGCTGTTTGTTTCATAAATTCGTACAGTTTTTATTTCTTTACTTTTGCTCATTCATCAAAAGGTTTCAAAGAGCTTTCCTTTGTTCAACATCAATATCAAATCAAATATCTTGAGTTTTATTTAAAAAAGACAAATACCATTTAAACAGTGACAAGGAATTTTGATACAACTTAAGGGTCATTTTATCGAAATTTTGATCATCGCCTTCCTTCTCACAACTCATATACATATAAAGTAACATGTCTGATTTGGACGCAGTTGATATCACTGCAGCCAATGCTGTTGCTGCTGGAACCAATAAACCAATCAAAAGAATTGTTGCCTCTGGTATAGGAGGTAAACTTATGGGTACCAAATCAATGACAACAATTTCAGCCGAAGAACTAGCTAAAGATTCTGTGGCAGAAATGTTGGCTAAAGATAAAGCCCTGCGTGAAAAGTACCAAGCCGAAAAACATATCAGTGAACAACCATGGACTAGACAGAACTGGGCTCAACATATTAATTGGTTAAATTTCATTTTGGTGCTTGCTGTGCCTGCCGTTGGTTTAGGATACATATCAGTGGTTCCTCTTCAATATAAGACCGGTTTATTAGCAGTGCTATTATATATCTTTGGTGGTTTATCAATCACTGCAGGTTATCACAGATTATGGGCTCATAGAGCCTATCAAGCAAGACTTCCGGTGAGACTATTTTATGCTCTATTTGGTGCTTCATCCATTGAGGGTTCCATCAAATGGTGGTCTCATTCCCATAGAGTTCATCATAGATATACCGATACTCACAGAGATCCATATGATGCTAGAAAAGGTTTCTGGTACTCTCATTTAGGATGGATGCTGTTAGTCCCAAACCCAAGATACAAAGCTAGAGCTGATATTAGTGATTTGACTGATGATTGGGTCGTTAGATTTCAACATAGACATTTTCTAGTTATCATGATTTTCATGGCTTTTATTTTCCCTTCGCTAGTTGCAGGTTTCTTTTGGGGTGATTACTGGGGAGGATTCTTATATGCTGGTGTCTTAAGAGCGTTTTTCATTCAGCAGGCCACTTTTTGTGTCAACTCATTAGCTCATTGGATTGGTTCTCAACCATTTGATGACAGAAGAACCCCAAGAGATCATTTTCTAACTGCTCTGGTCACATTTGGTGAAGGTTACCACAATTTCCATCACGAATTCCCATCAGATTACAGAAACGCTTTGAAGTGGTACCAATACGATCCAACGAAAATTGTCATTTATTTATGCTCCAAAGCCGGTTTAGCTTACAACTTGAAAAGATTTTCACAGAATGCCATCGATCAGGGTATTTTACAACAACAACAGAAGAAATTAGATAGGATTAGAGCTGAACTCAATTGGGGTCCACAATTATCAGAATTACCTGTTTGGGATAAGACTGAATTTTTTGAAAAATCAAAAGAAAAGAAAGGTTTGATTATCATTTCAGGTATCGTTCATGACTGTGCTGAATTCATGGGTGACCACCCTGGTGGACCAGCTTTAGTTCGTACCTCATTCGGTAAAGATGCCTCTGTTGCCTTCAATGGTGGTGTTTATGCCCATTCAAATGCTGCTCATAATCTATTATCAACTATGAGAGTTGCAGTTATCAGAGACAGTGGTGCCATTGGTAATACTTTCAATACACAAAATGAGTACTTGAAATCTAAAGGAAAAGATTATTAAAGGTTATTTCGTTATATTCCTACTGGATTTGACATGATTTCTTCTGATTGATTTATTTCATTTTTGCTTGTGATTCTCCGCACAAGAGTCTTGGTCAACTAAAAAGAAACTACAAAAAAATAAACATTAAGCAACAGCTTTTTTGGTTAGCTAGGGCAGCTATAAATTTTTTTTGTCCGTTTTGCCTACTTATAGTTATTTATTGCAAACTAAAGTATATAATATATATTATATATAGTTTACGTTCTATAATTTTTTCGTTCTAATCGAATTAAATTCAACTGTCCATCCCTCGTTCTGGGCTCCTCATAGAACTGGCTGGCGAACCCATATATATTATATATAATATATAATATATAATATATATCATATATTAAAAAAAAAAAAAACTTTAAAAGAACACCCCAACTTTTTTGCCAACTTTGTAAGTTTGTACAATAAATGTAGGATGCTATGGGTATAGCATTAGTGTAAGTCAATCTCTTACAGATATACATATTACACTACAGCATACTAGTTGTATGTGTCACTCAAAAAAGCACGATCAAAAGAATTATTGAGGCGCTCAAAAAAAACAATGGCGAATTCGTCCTCAATTAGGTAATTTCAAAAAAATGTAAATAGGAAGCGTGCCAAAAAAGCATTTCCAAAAGTAAACAAAAACAAATGCAGCTCATAATCATGCTAATAAGCAATTTATTTTCCTGTTATCTAGTGTACATATAGGGTATACTCAGTTTTATACATACTACAATTAAGACTAGATAGGACGTAGATTGAATAGACAACCAAGAAGTCCAAATGAACTCCAATAGACTTTTTTTTGAAACTTCAACTTATGACCCGTCAACTGATCTACCATTATATGTTTTCGACACATCATTTTTACCAACGCAGGTGCTGAACGGCAGCCTCTCATCCAAAAATGACGAAAGCATCGCCAACCTGACTCACGAGTTAGTTTCTAGGATGCCTACCACAGAGCATTGTATGGTACTGTTAGCTTCCGGTCTAAATAGTTATGAACCATCAAGCTCACATTTACAAACAAATAATTTCAAGATGCCTTTGAATCTCATTAAATTTTTTAAATTAATTCCTCAACATAAGAAGAGCTATTTAATTAAAATATATGTTGTCCATGGTAATTGGCTTGTGAAATCAATTGTTGATTTCTTCAAGAATTTTTGGAATTTCAAAAAGGAAATCGTTCATTGTGAAAACCTTACTGATTTGAGTCGATTCGTGGATATAACTAAGATCCCAATTTCTTTGACTAATTACATGATTGACAGACTCGTATACCAAAACTCAAAAATCGTCATTAATAGACATTTATCTAGGATCTATGGACAGCCTTTAATAATATCCAACCAATTGGCATTGAAACAATTTTCAAAAATCTACAATAACATATTGTCACATCTTGCAAATCCTGAACTTGATACCAAACTATCGTTACCAGAATGGCAAATGTTGATAAGATGCGGTAGTGAACTTGATACAGAGACAGAGATGTCGGTTGATATTCTAAGTGAGTGTCTCAAGAGAGATCAATCTCTATTCCTGTCCGACTTCTCCTTTTTAGAACATTATATAATATTGATCAAATTTTGTTACAAATTGAGTGATTCAAACGCTCCAATTTTACCAATCAGTATAATGAGTCATGGTCAACTTGACTTTGACAATTTAGATACCCTAAATCAAATATTCAACTCTGTGATTAACCATAAAGTAGCTTTAGGTGCGTCGAAGAACCGATATGCAGATTTTATGAAGTCGTCTAACAGTCCAATGCTGGTTAGTGATTCAAATGATTACGACAATGGATATATAGTTATCAAGTTGTTCAATCTATTTTATTATCTATCAAACAAGCTTAACAACGAGTTCGAAATTTTAGAGTCAAACAGCAAGAATCAAAGCAAAGTGAAAGAGAGACAGCATCTGAGATTGATGCTTTCTTTCACCAAAATTCTATATAATGAGAATCCTGAGCAAGGTAATCAAGATTTAGGTTTCGATAATTTGTTTAAATTCATTTCAGCGGTCATCAAGAACTATAACAGCATTAGACCTTTTGATCGTGGTCTATCCCTGTCTGATTTCAATAACCTGATCAACTTCAATGACATGGTCAAATTTGAAGAACTCAAAAATTCTGTAGTTTTGCCGAGCGATGCAACAGTTAGTATTGTGCAAACAGAGAGTCCGGTTTTCGAAAAACGTACAACGTCTGTTGTGTATCCAAAACTAAGAAATATGCAACCTCCAACCCCTCCAATTTCAAGACGACAACTTCGCATGCAGTCAAATGACTCAAAAAGCAACTCAGTACTGCATTCAGGTTTATCTTCTTCGTCCAAAGATACGAACGAACAAGAATGTGCACTCTCGTCATATTCTTCTAACGACTCATTATATTCAAATGAAGAAGAGAACAAGGAAAATGCATATGAATCTCTACCTGAAGCAAGATCAATCACGCAAAGGCTAAGAGATGAATTACTGAAACCATCAAATCAGTTAACATCAAAGCTGGTCAAGTATACAGAGAAAGATTTGATTATACAACAGCAAATGGCAAATGGTTCTAAAGCTAAAGTGCTTGATAAAGCAAAGCTGGCATCTCTAAGAGGAAGAAATGTCAGCAAATTGACAATGATGTACGAAGAAAAGTTTATGACTTCCTTGTAAGGTCGTATTTAGTCTGCAATAGGGCATGTTAACTCTATATGTTCCATATTTAACATCTCCTTGTCTGATTCATACTACTACGTAGTATAACTTATTATTCATAACTTATTATTTATAACTTATTATTTATAACTTATTATTTGATAGTTATTATTTATCATTTACATTCATTTTTATGTTTCCCTAACACATATATCTAACAATATCACACAATGTTTCATCTATAAAAGGTATTAATTGAACATAAAAAGATTTATCTCAAGCATACACATATTTTGGGGAAATGTAGAGCTATGAATGTTTTCAGGCCTTTGGGGAAGAAAGAGTCTTTGTGGCATTATTAAATTCTCTGACAATGATGTCACATTTGATCTCTTGGCACAAGCTTGTTTGTTTTGCCTCTGGAACTAGCTTCAAGAACTCTAAGCCAGAAGATCTTTCGAGTGCATTCAGCGGAACTTCAAAAGATGTCAATGGAACTTCATTAGGAATAACTGTGTTAGGCAGAACAAATGCAGCAACTGCAATCTTATCATCATCAAAGTTTCTAGAAAATGCCTTTTCTGCAACAACTAACTTGAAAAAGTGGGTTGGAACGGCAATGTTTGGTGGGTTTCCAATCACCTCATAACTGACTATAAACTTTCCAGTAACAGGATCCTTCTTAGGTAAGTATAGTGGACCTGTGACAATTCTAACTGATCCATAAAATCCCGTCAGTCTTCTTGTAAAATCCTCTAAATGGGCCCAGTAATCTCTATTAAAGCCAGAGCCAACTTGTGGAGACATATTCGTTAAATAAAATGTTTCATCCATTGCGGTTTGCGAGAATTTGGCATCTGCGGCAGGGGCTTGATGGCCTCTATCATAACCAGATCTGAAATAATCTTTTAGACGGGCCCTAAATTTTTCAGGAATTTGTTCGTCTTCTTTGAAGATTGAATTTTTTCTATCTCCTCCCCCGTTGGGATCACGTTTCAAAGATCCAGGAGTTATATGTTCCACAACATAATATGGATTTCTAGTTTGTCTATCGTAAACAGAAACAAACTCACTTCTTCTTTGCAAATCATGAACTGGGCCAGGAAAACCATACTTGAAAAAATCATCTGGACGAACAATATCTGAGCCCACTGAGACTCTTGTAGATGAAGATGATGTGTCATTGGATGACGGTTTTCTGGGCGGAGGAACTGTCAACCCTCCCGGAGAGCCCCCAGAAGGTGATGTTGGTGCAGATGGGGTAGAGCTACCACCTCCCCAAAAGTATAGGCCCAATGAACCTAAAGTAAGTGTATAAGCACCATGAGTCGGCTTGAACAGCATGATATGTTATTGGCTATGTATCTTGTAGTTGACTCAGCTCGAGTGAGGCACAATTGGGCTTAAGCGATTGATGAGACGAATATCAAGGTATAAGCAAGGAAAAGCTTTGGAAAGTTATGGGAATGAAATAAAGGTCCAAAGAATCTTTTAGTTTAGGAACAAATCTAATATGAATTCTGATAGATCACAAACAGTTCATAGAAGTTGAACATTGAGTTTAGTCAAGTGTAGGCATGGTCATCATATCAATGGTTGCCTGGTAAGCAATGAGCATTCGAATATGATGCGTAACTCTGTGTCAAAGTCAAACAAGCCTAGCCTTTCCGAATCATTTGAAAACTTTTAAAGAACCATGGGGGTGCAGAACCCAGACAGATACGCGTTTACTGGCTGTGCTATTTGTTTTTTTAATAAAATATTTTTCATGCCGTTAAAGTCCCATGTTGGGCTTTTGGCAGAAGAGGGCTAGGGTGAGAAGAAGAAAGGATTAGAAATAGAAGATGGATGGTCGATGAGGAAGAAGAGACAACAAGGGTTGAAGCCGACAAATATTCTCAGGTAACAGGACACCAACATAGGATTAAAGAGAAAGCTGCCAATAATGATCAATGTCTCTGCCCGAAGGGTCGAACAGATGTTGGCAAGCGTAAGATCTTCAAAATGTTCACGATCACTTAACAGACCCCGATTAAGACTTACCCAAACCATCATACGAAACCATAGACACATTAGCAATCTCTCGTCAACGGAGTCAGAGAAAGAAATATACAATAGACTAGTTGACCATTTGGGCCAAACCAATGTGAATCGAGCTTTTGTCGGTCGCAAGTTAATGGTTCTGCCCAAAAGGGTTGAACTACTTCACCAATTAGTTCAGAATGATAAACTCGAAGAGACAAAAACGCTCATGGATAATATAACATTGCGTCAACTACTCCTCGGGTTATTTCACCTTATACACCTGAACAACTACGTGCTGAGGCCTGAAGTTCAAGAACTTGTACTAAAAAAGCTACAGAATATTAAGTTCTTGTTATCTTCTCAAGAGCAGGGATATTATGACACTCTGAATTTACAAGATCCTCGCGATTTAGTTATTTTAATATTTAAGTTTTCTTTGGCTATTAAGGCTCCTGGAATTGCATATGTGATATTCAGCTCAGTGCTGAAAAATTTAATATACGATACTGATAGGGAGTCAAAACCCATCATGCCCCTCATAAAAACATTTCTAACGACACAAAACTTAAATCAATTGATAAATATCCTTCTTGTGAAATCACCAAGTACTGATATTTCCGATATCAACCGGACGTTTCATTTGACTTCAAATTATGGAAAACTAGCAGCCATTGTCAATTCGTCTCATGAATTCAATCTCCCGCCATTCACGTACACGAAATCGCAAGTTACATCACTACTTGAAAAGGCATCAGGGACGTGGGAGCGAACACCTGAGTCACAATTACAGTATAAAGAAGTTCAAGAGCTGGTTATACAGGAGCTTGGTTACCACATCGCAAAACAGTCGAACAATTTACCATCGTATGGAGGAGATGAAGAGTTGGATGAAATGACTAAATGGGACTATACCAACACTCTTGAACAATATTTAAGATTTTGTTATGAGTACATTGAAAACAGGGCTCATATTAGAGATACAGTATCAATTTACAAAGTTTGGACTACAATCAAACCATTTCATAATAAAGAATATCACATGAACATTAGATCCAGCAATAATAGTGAGTCCAATGGATACTATTTTTACGATGTGACAGCACAAGTCATTTTGAGCTTCTCAAAAAATAAGAGATATAGACCGTTGGTTAATGAACTCATACAGAATCTTCCTATTGATGCTATTAAGGTTTCCCCGCGGCTAATGTCTGCCTTGCTCATTCATAGTTCAAGAACACAAAACAATGAATTAGGATCGTTATTAATGAAACAGTATGACGATAACACATTGGGGCTATCAACTCGTTATTCACCCAACCAATTAACTGCATTGTTGATATTATCCATGAGAGAAGGAGACTTCAAGAAAGCGAAAGAGATCATGAAGTTTGCAAAAGATAATTTAATTCACTTCAATGCTGTTGAGTTCAATGAACTAATACAAGCAATGTTGAAGACCACAAATGACAAAGGGAAAGCTGTCTGGGATATCATTAGTAGCAACTCTCCTAAGCTTTCAAAATACGCCTATATAACTTACTTGAACTACATGATATCTTCTTCCAAAGTGGTAGATTTTGAAAAGGTCGAGTACATCTTCAAGACTGCAGTTGACGTGGTCAGATCCTCGGATAGAAATTTCTGGGATTATTGGACATTAAGCTACTTTAAGTATATAAACAGAAAGTTTCCATTGGATATGGCGATCAGAATATATACTGAATCTACCTCACCGACGGGGAAAAAGGTTTTCAAAACATTGAAAGATTACTCCTATTCAGTAAATCCATTCACCACCCGTTACGACAAAGTGAAACTTTCCCTCTCTCAAGACGTCAAACCGTTTATAATTAGAGACATATTCCAAAGATCCTTTGGGTATTATAGGAAGGCCTTTGATTTGGATTCGCCTGAACTTGAAGAAGCTACAGCACAATTCCGACAAGTTGGAGTTTGGTGTTACTTGAGACTGAAAGATTTGGGTTATCAAGATGACACTATTGCTGTTGATTTGGCAAAGACCATCAATGAGAAAAATAGAGGTGGCTTTTCTCGTTCAACTGATGACAATGAGAATAAGAAGAACAAAAATATGCAGAAGAGAGATTTAGAAGATGAATATGTTGGAAATTTGATTGAGTTTGATTCTCATTGGAGCCGAACTGGTAGATCCTTGCAAAAACACTGGAATAAATAGATGCCCAATATGTCACCTTTCACATGTTTTAAGTTCATCTGTAAATAAGAAGAGACTTGTTAATGATCAGTAAGCCATCATCAGCGTTTAGGAGATCAATCAACCAACTGCTCAGTTACCCGGATTTTTCGAATCTAGAAAAAAAATTATTCCCCTATTATTACGTAATATAGAATTTCTTACCACACACGACCACTAAAATTTTTTTAATTCTTTCTGAAAAAAATTTCATATGTATCTAAATATTCTGAACTTTTTTTACAGTAAGGAAGATAACTCCATTATTAAAACATAGATATCGATAGTTAGTATACTTTAGACTCAACATATCAGTTTTTTATAAAACATAATACCCAACATATATCAAGGATGGCTTTTGTTTTAACTGAAACCGCAGCCGGTTACGCTTTGTTAAAGGCTTCCGACAAAAAGATCTATAAATCATCAACATTATTGCAAGATCTAAACACTTCTGATAAAGTGTTGAAGCAATTCAAGATTGCCGCTTTTTCCAAGTTCAGCTCTGCCGCAAATGCTTTAGAAGAAGCTAACTCAGTCAATGAGGGTAAAGTTTCCACACAATTACAAAAATTATTAGACGAATCAAAATCAGATAAAAAATCAACTTTAATTGTCTCTGATACCAAATTAGCCAACTCTATCAACAAATTGGGACTTAACTACTCCGTTATTAGTGATGCAGCCACATTAGATATTTACAGAGCTGTTAGAGAATACTTACCTGAATTATTACCAGGTTTGAGTGATAAAGATTTATCAACCATGTCATTAGGTCTTGCGCATTCTATTGGTAGACATAAGTTAAAGTTCAGTGCTGATAAAGTTGATACCATGATTGTTCAAGCTATTGCCTTATTGGATGACCTAGACAAAGAGTTAAACACATATGCCATGAGATGTAAGGAATGGTACGGTTGGCATTTCCCGGAATTGGCAAAAATTATTGTTGATTCCGTCGCATTTGCCAGAATTATCTTAACAATGGGTGTGAGATCTAACGCTGCTGATCATGATTTCAGTGAGATTTTACCAGAAGAACAAGAAGCACAAGTGAAAGCTGCTGCTGAGGTTTCCATGGGTACTGAAATTACAGAGGATGATTTGGCAAACATCAGAGCTTTAGCCGAACAAATTGTCGAATTTGCTGCATACAGAGAACAATTATCAAACTATCTATCATCAAGAATGAAGGCCATTGCCCCTAATTTAACATCATTGGTTGGTGAACTAGTCGGTGCTAGATTGATCGCTCACGCTGGTTCTTTAATATCGTTAGCCAAAGCCCCAGCTTCCACTATCCAAATCTTGGGAGCTGAAAAGGCTCTTTTTAGAGCTTTGAAGACTAAACATGACACACCAAAGTACGGTTTATTATATCATGCTTCATTAGTTGGACAAGCAACCGGTAAAAACAAGGGTAAGATTGCTAGAGTTTTGGCTGCAAAGGCGGCTGTTGCTTTAAGATACGACGCTTTATCAGAAGAAAGAGATGATTCTGGAGATTACGGTTTATCAGTCAGAGCCAAGGTTGAATCAAGATTGAGTGCTTTAGAAGGTCGTGATTTAAGAACCACTTCCAAGATCATCAAGGAAGACAAGAAGGTTGAGATTTCAGAAGCCAGAGCTTATAATGCTGACGCCGATACTGTGCAAGACATCAAGATTGATTCTGATGATGAAGACTCCGATGATGATGAAGAAGAACAGAAACCAAAGGAAAAGAAATCCAAGAAAGAAAAGAAAGCAAAGAAGGATAAAAAGAGAAAGAGAGATGATTCTGATGACGAGGAAGAGGAAGAAAAGAAACCTAAAAAGGAAAAGAAAGATAAGAAAGAAAAGAAAGAGAAGAAAGATAAGAAAGAGAAGAAAGATAAGAAAGAAAAGAAAGAAAAGAAGGAAAAGAAGGAAAAAAAGTCAAAGAATTAGTTTTAAAAACCTGTATACTTAAATTATAGAAACTAAAAAAAATCACGATGGTGGAAGTGTTACTGGGATCACCACTGCATACTCATACTCTTATCTCTTTTGTATTATTGCTTTTATTTCGTATTACTGTTTGTGTGTTTTATTCTCGTTCTATTTCTATCCTTGTTTCTATCTCAATATAATTTTACCCATGTGGTCCAGATAAGAGTAGGTTCCAAAGCGCTTAACAAGGACTTATTTGAATTACGATGCCACTCAATAAATCAATAAATTGATTGAAGTATGTAGGTAAGTACTACCTATTGTTCAATCTTTATTATTTAAATTATACATTTACTCTTTACATATATAACTGTTTACTGTTTTGTTTGTTTATTCTAATGCTTAATTAAGTTGGGTAATTACCAATCAACTTATGACCCTCTTTTGGCATATGTACTGTTAAACTTTTAACACTTTTCATGAACTCGTATGAGCGCTATGAGATTCTAATTCGTGCTCATCATAATTCGAGGCTGTGTGTAAGTGAGGAACAACCTCAAACTGCCATGTTATATTACTTAGTGATGTAGTTCAATAATTATTGGATGAAACATATAAGTATTTCTTTCCCTTTATGTCATGATCAGTCAGTCTGTATTACACCCATATGGATTCGTAATTTTAGTGCAGCAGAAGCAATCTGGACTAACTAGAAGGTTCAGCACAAGTCATGAATCAGTCAATTTACACCTCAACTCCTGAGCCTGAAGTACAGCAAGTGAAGCATTTACTCAACAGATTAATGCTCGGACTTAGTGATGAATATCAAGAGAATGATTCAATATTGGAGCAGCTGAAGGATTTTAGCTTGAAACGACACCTCAATTTTGATAAAATGGTCAGTTGTGAGCTCGTGTCTGAGTCCAGCTCCAAAAACTTTAAGTCTTCTCTCTCCCTTTCTGATACTGGTGATAATAGAAGTCGGCAAATCAGCTTTGCTGTTGATGATGATGGTATAGAGACTGTTCAGAATTCTAGTACTGAAGACATTCAGGCTAATTTTTCCGAAGAGGATCTACTTATATATCAACTGGAGACCAGAAAAGGCAAGATATTGTCAAGACTTCAAAAGGAAGAGTACTTATCTTCAACATACGAGTCTCTTTTGGACAAACATAAAGAGATGATCAATTTACTAAATCTACACATTAAAAACAAAAGCAGATTCGATCAGGAATATTCGAATATTTATAAAGACTTAGTTGATGGGAAAATCTCTCACTATGCTATAAATCTAGCTTACCTGGACAAGCTACTTCAGAATAATAGAGTTAATTACAGTAAGCTATTGAATAACTTAAGGGAGGAATTTAGTGAGTTTGCTAGTAAGGATTGATTAACCGGTAGTCGCAATCTTTTCATATACGATGTTGATGTCTGATAAACAACTAATCAATTACTTTTAACCAATATGCGCATGGGTTGTTTCGTCTCCATTCTATACATCAACGTATACATAAACGGTAACATCAAATTATCAGTCTTCCTTTCTGTTACTGATTGAGTTTCCTATCAACTGTTCAGTTTCCTTATAGCACTGTTTAAAGAACTTTGCCACTTTTCCATTTCTGTCAATCATCCTCCATCTTTCTCCAATTCTCGTATCATCGATAAGACCTCTAGAGATATAAACCCACAAATACATCAGATAATTGAAAAAGACGTACATTAGCAAGTAAGGTCTCAATAATATATCTTCAAATTTGAGATTGTGCGATGCTGCTCCTTGACATGTTGGTGATTGGGGACGTTCAAGTTTACAAGTCAGATGTGTAATTGATTCTTCGAGCGCTCTTATTTTAAAATCTTTTAAAGTTTTCAAATTGGATTCAACTTCCTTGGTTTTCTGTAACAATAATCTAAGTTCATATTTCAATCTCGCATTGATTTTATAACTTTTCATAAACTTATCATTGAGATCGTTATTTCTTTTCATAAGTTTACCATGTTCGTTTTTCGTAAATTCAAATGAAGACTTGTACCTGTCTAGATTCAAAGTATTAGTTAATTGAATTTTGGAATTTGCCAGTTCATGATTGAAATCATCAGAATGGTTCATCAAGTTTAACTTGCAATCTTTCTCGATCTTCAAATATTGGACAGCTAGCCATTCTATAGAAACATGGTCCGCGCTTTTATCATCACTTTGTGAAGAAAAATAGTAAGGGGGGATTGAAGGTGGAGTAGTGGTTCCAAGAGAGTGACCAGAAAAAATATTCTCATTTTCAAATAATTCTTCCAGTGCAGAGAATGAGCTACATCTTCTCAATTTCATTGTTTTCAAATCTAGAGGTTTCTTGGAGTATAAAATCTGATTATTTATTTCTGAGTCAGCGGCAGATAAGTCAATTGATTTCAAATTCAATTCTTTGTCAATAGACGGTATAGAGTGTCTTCTGTTCAATCTTGCTTCAAAACAATTTCCTTCCCCATCTTCTAACAAACTTGGATCGAGGGCCTCATTTTCAGAATCATAAAATGGGTTTGTAGTAGGTAATGGCAGTCGCATCGAAGAATCAAATTCGTTATTTTCTTGAAAGTTTCCGCCAATGATTAGCGATTTCGATTTTTGTCTATTGAGCTTCGTTGATGGGGTATAAAGTTCATTGGAATTGGAGGACGACAAATAAGTTAAATGCGAGATAGTCGGTGCTAATATATTTGAATTCTTATAAGGGGAATAATCATTGTCCAGATTGTTCGTAAAAAATAAAGAATCCTTGGGTAACGTATCAACAGTTTGGGGTGAGTTAGAACCTTGACTAGGTTTCCTTTGGTGAGAGTTTTTCTTGATAAAACTGGCCAGTGAGCGGGAATCCAAATCAGTCTTTTTGCCCTTGCATCTCCATAAATAATTCATTCGACTACCTTGAGATAACTTTAAAATCTGATCCAAGTCTTGGCAATTGATGAGCTTTTTGGCTGCAGACGTTCCTGATGAAGAGTCTTTAAGTAACAGACTACTTTCATTTAACGGACTGGATATATTAAGCGTATGCAAAGTTTTTCCCGAATTGAAATCCATGACGGTGTTTTTCACCAGTTTCTTAACTTTGCTCAAATCCTTTGTGAATGTTTGATTACTTTTCAAGGTGAAACTAACTTCAACAATTTTTGTGATAGTCTCTATATCTAGTTTCCCTGAATATGTATGATGATGTTTTAATTTATGAGCTTTTTGAAATTGCACAATGGCCGCTTTGAACTTCTCAAACTCTAGTGGATCCTTCGGAACATTAATACTATTTCCTAAGAGTTCCAAGACAGCCTTTAAATACAGAGTGAATCCTATAATCGTTAAAAGTGAAACAGTAACTGGACAATTTGGCGATATTTGTTTCAAAAATTCATCTGTGCCTGGGATCTCAGATATCAGTCTCCACCAATTACATATTGCTGCTTCTGTTTTTTCACAGAATAAACCATCACAAAACTTAGGTTCAATTAGATCGTAGTAAAAAAGGAACGTTTGTGTTATACAAACGAGTTCTCGTACAGAATAATCCAATGGAACTTCTCCCGGAATTCTGAATATTGATTTGAACTTATCTTCAACTGATTTAGATGGAGAAGTAACAACCATGGCAGATCTGGTGCCACAATCAAGCTTCCTTAAGTTGTAATTCACGACAAATGAGGCATAAACTTTTTCGTATTCACCATTGAGAACGGGGATCAATGAAAGTCTAGATTCCAACTGTGTCAAATTTGTCACAAAAATGATACCCTGATCTGTTTCGGTGGGAGAGGCATACGAGGATTCTTCTAAATGCTTGATAAATCTGTAGAATAGTCTTGGCCAACGCGAAGGGTCATTCAATAGCTTAATCTTGTACCCTGTAATCACATCTTTGGAATCACCAGTATAGGTGACAACAATGTTAGCTCCCTGTCTTTTGGTAATCCATTCTTGAACCATGTAGACCTCATATCCGGTCATTTTAACTTCACTGACCTGCTTAACAACATCATGGGCGTTTGCAAAATCATATTTGAAGTACTCCATCGCTTTGATATCGGCCATTATAAATGATATGTAAAAGTTATTGTTGAATTGGGAATTCTGAGAGGACATCGAGAGGTTAGTTTGGCTTCCGCTGGCAACATGTGAAGAAAGAGTCAGAAAGTCTGAGCTTACTTGGTGCTCTGCAATCATCTTGACAAGTGGAGTTGCCAGATTGTACGTATGAGCCCGCACCTATGTAAAAGCAGAGGAAAACCTATATGGTATATGAGGATTATTTTTAGGTATTGAACCTTCGATACCTGTATACCTGTGTGAATAAGTGACTCTAAAAACATTTTGAAACAAGCAAAAGGGGTTGCAAGTAATGTATTTATCAGGCATTAAGGATTTTTTGATTGTTACTGAGGATAAAAATCGCTAAGCCATTCACTAAATGCGCCACTTTTTGTTGGTCAATATCTAACAAAGAAGCACTGCCACATATTTGACTACTGACCACCAGCCTTGGATCGTACATTATACACACCCTTGCACTCTCTTTATCATCCCTTTTCCTCGAGAGCATGATACTTAACAAGTGGATTCTAGGATATTGTAAGTTATAACTTCACTAGTGGTCAACTGAATTAGATACACTTGCAATTGTAATTGTATAATCAAAATTCATTCAATTGGGACGCTTTCATTCTACACTGCAGCTTCCATCTTTAATTGGAGTTAAGTAGAGTACCTCGGTGTATTATTTCGTATACCAATCAGCTTGTTCGCATATACGTGTTCGGTATTTAAAAGCCTCAAAATCTGGAATCATACATAGGGGCATACTATCATTAGTCACCATTAAAGAAGGAATATAAAAGAGCGTACACTATTTCTATAGGAATATAGTGAAATAAATTTTGCATAGAAACCATGAGTTCAGATGAAGCTATATTCCGCTCAGCGGAGATGATTCTTGTTCAATTCTATATTGCTTCCGAGATCTCCAGAGACTGTGTTTCAGTGTTGGGAGAAATGGGGAATGTTCAATTTAGAGACATGAATAAAAATATCAACACTTTCCAAAGGTCTTTTGTGAAGGAAATTAGAAAATTTGATAATACTGAAAGGCAATTGAGATATTTAGAATCAATTATCAAGAAGCAAGAAGTTAAAATTACAGTGACCTCTTTTGATTATTTGATTGTCCCTTCGTCGACTCATGTTAACGGAGGCTTGGATAGAGGGCCTACAAAATCACAATTGGATGATCTTGTAGTGGTGGTTGGCCAATACGAACAAAATATCAAACACATGGATGATACATATAGTGATTTAGTTGTCAGGCAAGCTGATCTATTGGAACATAGAGTTGTCTTACAAGGGACAAGAAGATTTTTTGAAGGGAGATTAAGTTTAGAATTGGCAGATGATTCTTCTCCGATTAATCAATTGAGATCTTCGTTTGATGAAGCAGAAGGATTGCTAGTGGAAGAACAGGAAGTTTTGGAGACTGGTTTGTCGGGGTCAAGAAACGCTGTTGAATCAACGGGGAGAAATGAACTAAATATCATGGGCTCAACGATGAATTTTATTAGTGGCACCATTGAGAGCTCCAAATTCCTCATATTACAGAAAATTCTTTGGAGAGTATTGAGAGGTAATTTATACATTAACTATGTCCCTGTTGATGAAGAGTTCATTGATCCAAAAACTGGAGAAAAGAAATCCAAATACATCTTCTTAATTTTCACCCATGGTGATGCATTGATTAGACGTTGTAAAAAGATTGTTGAATCGTTAGAAGGAAAGCTTTTTGAGGTCGATAGCGATTATGAATTATTCAAGCAACAATTGGATGTTGTCAATAGTAAAATGTCAGACTTGAACGAAGTTTTAGAGCACACGAAAGAAAGATTGAATTTAGAATTAAAGGAGATTGCATTGGAAATAGAAAGATGGAAGATTGATGTTTCAAAAGAGAAAGCTATATATTCAGTCTTGAACCTATTTAATTATGACCAAACCAGAAGGTGTCTAATTTCTGAAGGTTGGATTCCAAAGAATGACCTAGGGTTGATTAAAAATGCATTAAGGGATGTTACAGAAATTTCCGGCACAGATATAAATTCTGTCGTCAATGTCATATCTACAAATAAAACCCCTCCCACTTTCCATAAAACAAATAAATTCACAGAAGCGTACCAATCAATCATTGATGCCTATGGTATAGCCACCTATCAAGAAGTGAATCCTGGATTGGCGTCCATTGTTACATTCCCGTTCATGTTTGCTATTATGTTTGGTGATGTTGGTCATGGATTTGTGCTATTTTTAGCAGCTTTAGTTTTGGTATTGAAAGAAAAATCAATCGGCGCTATGAGGAACAGAGATGAAATTTTTGATATGGCATATACCGGACGTTATATATTGATCTTGATGGGCGCCTTCTCAATGTACACTGGTTTATTATATAATGATATTTTTTCGAAATCAATGACTCTGTTCAAGTCAGGTTGGAAATGGCCAGCAGAATTCAAAGAAGGAGACAATATTCAAGCTACTCAAGTCGGTGTCTATCCAATCGGTCTAGACTATGCATGGCATGGAACTGAAAATAATTTATTGTTTTCTAATTCTTATAAAATGAAATTATCAATTCTAATGGGTTTCATTCACATGTCTTATTCTTTTTACTTCTCATTGGTGAATTATAGATTTTTCAAATCGCGAGTTGATATAATTGGAAACTTTATTCCTGGTTTGTTATTCATGCAGAGTATATTTGGTTATTTATCATTGACCATTCTTTACAAATGGTGTGTCGACTGGATCAAGATTGAAAAACCCGCCCCGGGACTATTGAATATGTTAATAAATATGTTCCTATCACCAGGTACGATAGAGGAAACATTGTACAC
The DNA here is from genome assembly GCA_030579435.1 of Ogataea nitratoaversa. Lineage (NCBI taxonomy): Eukaryota > Fungi > Ascomycota > Pichiomycetes > Pichiales > Pichiaceae > Ogataea > Ogataea nitratoaversa. The sequence goes on from JAKTQZ010000046.1 coordinate 93,672, forward strand.
TGGACAAGGAATAGTACAAGTTTTCCTTGTTATTATTGCGTTGGTTTGTGTTCCTTGGCTTTTGTTGTATAAACCACTGACTTTAAAAAAATTGAACTCAAAATCGGTCGCTTTGGGGTATAACGATTTACATGAACATACGCATATCTCACAACTTGCACAAACTGAAGATGATTTGATTTCTCAATCTCAGGAATCAAGTTCACTTAATGAGGATTTCTTTTTAATTCAAGACGTTGAAGAACATGACGAGGAGTTTAATTTCGGTGACATTATGATTCATCAAGTAATTCATACTATTGAGTTTTGTTTAAACTGTGTCTCGCATACAGCATCATACTTAAGACTATGGGCACTATCCTTGGCCCACAATCAACTTTCTTCAGTCCTATGGGATATGACGATTTCCAACTCATTCGTTTCGTTTAATGAAAATGGCTACCTTGGTTCCATAATCGTCTTCTTCTTGTTTGGTATGTGGTTTGTTTTAACTGTCTGTATATTGGTTGTTATGGAAGGTACATCCGCAATGTTGCATTCCTTAAGACTCCACTGGGTCGAAGCAATGTCAAAGTTTTTTGAAGGTGAGGGCTATGCTTATACGCCGTTTTCCTTTTATCATATCTTGTCTACAAATAGAGATGAAGCCGAAAGTTAAGCAAGTCTTGCTTTATTGTACTATCCATGTTTGTCAAAGAAGCAGTTTAGGTCTGTTTGTTTGTTTATTTTGCGTTTAGTTTTTTTCTTCAATTATAGACTTACGTATTTATGACACTGTACGAGAATACTCATTCTGAATCAATATGGCTTATGCTAGAATGCACATTTGATTTACTACTCGATTGTGTTTCATTTGCTGCTTTTCGTACTTTGTAAATATTTTTTCAAATACCACACTATAGGATTTTGATGAAACTGATATGTATGCAAATTTACTATCTAGAGAGATTCCGTATTTTATTTTCTTGAAATATGGCCGCATAGCCACGCTCATATTTATTTCCACGCGCTCCGGTTTTGATCTGGAGTTTTCTCCCAAAGCGGACTTTTTAAAAAAGTAAACAAAAACTCTTGATAAATCAAAAACTTCAACTCAAATCTCTAGCACTTTATAAACTTGATGGCATGTGGAAAAAATAGAAACAACCGACCAAACATTGTGTATCAAGCTAGTACTATACAGCCATTAGAGTTTCCCAATATACAGCATGAATATATCCCCAAGTAAAAGTTCAAAAAAACCGTCAAGAAATTTAACTTCATCTTCATCAATCAGTCGAAGTCTTAATAGGAAAGCATCCACAATATCAACAGTTGAAAGAAAAGGACGGAAAAAGGATGCTATTGAAAGATTCATTGAAAGTGACCAAACTGTCATCCTCTCCAGCCTGAGTCAACTCAGATACAGTATTTTATGTGAAGGGCTTCCGAAAGGTGAAGATAACAGTGTATGCCCTTATAGAACCTACGTCTGGTCTATCTTACTCCGAGCAGAACCCATTCAAACAGATTATTATGTGTCTTTGGTTCAAGCAGGTGCTTCTCAATCCCTTGCGAAAATTCAAAATGATGCATTTAGAACTTTCAAAAAAGATCAAGTGTTCAGTTCCAGGGTGTCTAATGATACATTAATTAGAATACTGAACTGCTATGCATTAGAGATTGAAAATAATAGACTCGAGGAACAACGTACAAGACAGCCCTCTCCTTATGTCCAGGGAATGAATATTTTAGTAGCTCCATTCGCCTTTGTTTGTAAGAGTGAGCCCGAAGCATTTGGTTTGTTTAGTAGGCTGTTGGCTAAGTTCATTCCAATGTATGTAACACCTAATTTATCGGGTGTGTTGAATGGTGTCAAGTTGGTTGATCTTATTTTGGAACACGTTGATTCGAAACTTTATGATTATTTAAAATCAAAAATGATGACGGCAAAAATTTACGCATTACCCTCGGTTTTAACCTTGAGCGCGTGTACTCCTCCTTTGGTGGAAGTACTCGAATTATGGGATTTCTTGTTTAGCTACGGGGCTCATTTGAACATACTTTTCGTCATTTCTCAAGTGGTTCTCATCAGGGATCAATTATTGAACTCTAGAAATCCAATGACCTTGTTAAGGGAGTTTCCTCGCTTAGATGCCAAAAAAATTGTGAAATTGTCATTGAGTTTTGTTAAAGTGATTCCGCATGGCTTGTACGACTTAGTTGTTAGACATACTTGGGATGATTCTGTTGAGGATGAAATAAATAAATACAGGTTAGGTGATCAATGAATAAACTTACAGAGCTGGAGTAAGTATGAGTCGCCCAATTCAAAGGGTAGTGCATATCAAACTTTAGACATCAGGTTTACAGTTGCAAAATCATGAGACTATATTATATATTTGTGATAATACATTGCATATTAGTTGTTCTTTTGACTTTATAACACGCCCAATTCAAAGTCAGATTCATCTAAGTATCCAGCAAGTACCAGCCTATTGTTGTATCGTCTCCCAGCTAATCCATGCAAACAAGCAGTAGCATCGGCTTGGTTCTTGAACTTCACATAAATTTTGCCAATTTCAGGCTTTATCTCATCTACACCGGCCTCGGCACCATCGTCTGGTCTAGGAATATAAACTTTTTCCACGGGACCAAATTTTTCACATTCTGTATAAAATGAACCTTGGGCGTCACCAAACTTATCTATGTTCCGCAAGTCATCCAATGTCAAGCAATTGATGAACTGCACTACAGATGATTTTTTGTGCTTAGTAATCTTTTGAGATGGAGCATCTATTAGGTCGATCAAAAGCTTGGATGATAACTCGATTGACTGTTCGTAACCTCTTGCTTTATTCTCGCAAGCCTTAAAGCATCGAAGCACATTGGTATCAATCTCTTCGTTGTTTATGGTGGAAACCAATTCTTCCTCATTACCGACAGAGATATTATTATACTCAAAAAAAGCAATACCTTTGGACTCGTAAGTGAGTTTATCAAGAAGTAAAGAGAGTGACCTAAGTTCTCCGTGCTTGGCTAAAATGCTAGTGACATCTTCTCTGCTAGTACCATGAGGGATATTAGTCAAAGCGAATAGATTAGAGCTCTCGACCATTTCGTCATAGATCTCATCGCTCTTATTATTAGATTCGTTATCAGTCCTCGATAAATTGAACACAATATATTCATTTGGTCTTTCGAAGTTTAGCTCCACATCAAGTTCAGGTATTGTAGTTCCCTTTAGTGCAATCAAAACAGTAGCAACGATTGACTTTCGTGTCACAATAATTAGTTTCTTACCGTCATTACTGGTATGTGTGTCGATAGAGTGATCTTCGTAATCTACTGTTGGTATGATAGTTGTAATAAGGAAATTTTCTAAATATTTTTGTATCCTTTCCGCAGTAATTATATTGAAGTCAATACCGCTTAACGTTAATGTTTTTGAAATTCGTGAGTCCAACGGGGTTAACTGAGATTCTTTAAGTGAAACGGGCCTAAATCTTTTGCTGTGGTTCAACATTTTTTGAAGCTGGTCTGGGTCCAAGGCCTTAGCATCTGCTCCTGGACCAGGAAATATAGCTAAAGATTTCACCTTAGCTGAGGAAACGCCTTCAAATCCAGGTGGAGTTACTCCCCATAATGAATTCTCCACTTTCAGTCTGTCTAGTGGAAGCACATCAGCTATAGATATTGAACTGGTGGTGGTCTCACTTCCTAGTTTCTCACCCGATGCAAATCTTTTTTGTTGGGGTTTGTCAGCAGGATACTGGTTACTGTATTCCCCCTTATTATAGTGATTGTAGTGTTGTCTGTCATCTCGCTTATAACTACCAGTTGAAATCTGATTTCTGCTTGATCTATAATATCTATCACCGTTTGAAATATACCCTTCTCTATCTCTAGACCCCTCTAATTTCTTATCATAATATGAAGTCCGCTCTCTCGAACTGATAGAGTAATCGTTATACTGTCTTGGGTGTCCTTGTGATTGACTATCGGGGATAGACAAGGAAGAAGTGTCACTGCTAGTAAGCTGTGACTGAGGCAGCGTGGAGGTATCGTTTGAGTTTGATTGCTTATCGTTGGATCTCTGGGACTCAACTGCAGCCCTATTTGCAGACCTTCTTTCGTCTATACATTCATATAGTGTTAGTAAAGATTCTTGAAAGACATTCGTTATAGGTCTTTACCTGCAAAAAGAAAAATATGTACTTACTTCCATACATCACTTAGACGAGTAATGAAAACAATGGGCTAATCAGTAAGTTATCTGCTTTACTGTAACGGTGAATAGGTGGAAATGGGGTCGTTTCACTTATAGGTTTGCTCAATCTGAAGGCTTCATGCTCTTTCAGTACAAAATTATATGAATAAAATTTAGTCCTTGGAAAATTATATAATCAGCCTCAAACAGCGATTTTTAAAAAGGCCAGAACTTCAAACTCTTAAACCTTAAGCGTTACGTGTACAATGTACATACTCACAAGCTCAATGTATGAATTACTTAGCATCTACCCTATACAAGCAAAGGACCACTGTTCTTATATAAATTTGACACCTTGTTTCACACTAAACAACCCACAGATAAGTTTTGCATAGAATCATCTTTGTGTAGACAATCTGGGCCAAATTATTGTACACAGACTGAAACTTTCAGAGCGTGCAGAACCCAAGCCATGAGATTAATTTCCATATTCAGCATATTTTCCTTCATAATTTTGCCAATTTATGGTTCTTTGTTGTCAATTGATTATGGTCAAGAGTTTTCCAAAGCTGCTCTTGTGGCTCCAGGTATACCATTTGATATCATTTTAACTACGGATACCAAAAGAAAAGATGTTTCAGGATTAGCAATCTCCAAAATCCCAGGGTCAAAGGACGAGATTAAACGAGATTTTGGTTCGCATGCGTTAAGTTCCTGTATCAGACAACCAGGTTCTTGCTTGTTGCATTTGAAGGCGTTATTAGGTAAAGCAGTTGATGATCAAGACGTCGTCAAATACTCAAAATCTCATCCTGGTACTAGTCTGATTGCTTCCCCAAACAACAGAAACAGCATTGCTTTTAAAGTGTCAGGAGAGACGTATTTGGTTGAAGAGGCACTAGCAATGAATTTTGAGGAGATTAAGGAAAGAGCGGAACAACATTGGGATCAAAAAGTTGGATCTTCGGCTAATAAGATTTACGATGTTGTTATTACTGTTCCTGCTTTTTTTGGTCAAGCTGAGAGATTGGCGCTGAAGGACGCAGCTGAAATAGCAGGTCTCAATGTTGTAGGTCTTGTTGATGATGGGTTGGCTGTTGCAATCAATTACGCATCCACCAGGGAGTTCAATGAAACCAAACAGTATCACTTGATTTATGACATGGGTGCTGGATCTACAAAGGCAACCTTGGTTTCATTCTCTTCTATTAACGGTACTCTCAACATTGAGACTGAAGGATATGGATACGATCAACACATTGGTGGACATTTCTTTACAGAGTCTATCAAGGAGATTTTGGAATCAAAGTTCTTATCTCAACACCCCAAAATCAAGCAATCCAAGTTCTCGCAAAATGCTAGAGCTGGAAACAGATTGTGGCAAGCCGCAGATAAAGCTAAGTTAGTTTTGAGTGCCAACTCTGAGGCCCGTGTCTCGGTCGAATCTCTATATGATGAACTTGATTTCAAGACTACAATAACTCGTGATGATTTTGAGGAATATATCAGTGACCACATCTCCAGTTTTACGAAGCCCATTATTGACGCGTTGGTCAATTTTGAATTGAAAAATATTACCTCTGTTATTTTAGCAGGTGGGTCCACTAGAGTTCCTACTGTTCAAAAACATTTGAATACATTTTTGGGAAGCGAAGACTTGATATCCAAGAACGTCAACGCTGATGAAGCTGCAGTTCTTGGAGCTGTTATTAGAGGAGTTTCGTTATCTGGCATGTTCAGAAGCAAGCCAATGACTGTTATTGAACATTCTGTGTCAAACTATCAACTGAAGTATTTTGAAGAGGGCAATGAAAAGAATGCTCAGTTAAAAACAGTCTTTCCAAAACATACTACGACGATAAGCAATAGAACCTCAATTGAATTATCAGAATTAGCCGGTTTCAAAGACTTTGAAGCTGATTTATATGAAAATGGAAATCTTTTCTCTCAACATAGTTTCACGAACAAAGAGTATAATAGCACTTCTTGTCCTGGTGGATTCAAGTATCTTGCCACTCTTGATTTGTCAGAGAGTAGAATTTTTGACTTGAAATCTGTTTTTTTTATATGTTACGATGAACTTTCTGAAGAAAAGAAAGAAGGTTTTACGGAAAAGAGTACAGAGGAGGAGGCTTCCAAACCAAAAAAATCCATACTAACCGGGACACGCAAGTATGCGTATCATAAACCACTGGGAAACAGTTCTAAACAGCAATCAATCTCCAAGTTGAGAGCTTTAACAAAAAAAGACAAAGAAAGATTGCAACGTGAAGAACTAATCAACAACTTAGAGGCCTCTATATATGAATTAAGATCATTTTTAGACGGGGACGAGGTCGCTGCCAATGGACCACCATCGCTGATTGAAGGAGCGCAAGCTTTACTTGCTGAATACCTAGATTGGCTGGACTATGCTGCGTCAAGTTCTACTATTAAGGAAATTCAAGAAAAGTCAGAAGATGTTAAATTGCATAAAATCAAGATTGAAACGTATGTCAGGTTATCAGACACTCTCTTAGACCTACCTGCTTTTGAGCAATTAAGTGAAAAAGCAAGTGAGGCTACTTACAAATTGCAAGATTTCATGATTTCCATGGCGGAGGATGCCCATGACATCCAAACACAATATGAAGAAAACGAGCTAGATTTTGAAGAAGCAAATAAACAAATCAAAATTACAGTCCCTGAAATTACGGATACAGAAATCAATAAACATGTTGAGAAAATCAATGATTTCTTGGGATTAGTTGAGAGTTTCAAAAAGGATCAAGAAAAGTTTGATCGGCTTTCAAAGGAAACTCTTTTCGATATTAGAGAAAAAATAATGGATGAATTGAAAGAGTTAGCTTCGATAAAAAAGATTTTAGAGAAGGTTCATAACACCAGAATTACAGGGTTGAAAGATAGATTAACAAAGCATATGAAAAGAAAGGCTAAAGCAAGTAGAAAGTTGGCGTCAGCTGAGTCTGCTGCGTCTGCTGCCTCTACTTCCGCCGCCACTTTATCGTCTGTTTCGTCAGTTGGATCTATCTCAGATTATACTTCTGAATCTCACCCATGGTCAACCGATATCACAACTGGCTTAGATTCAGCCACTTCGGCCACTATAACTTCTTCTGTGGCCCATGATGAATTATGACTTTATTATAACAAATATATTGTTATCTTGGCGAATTGTCTTTTGTATATAAAACTCACCTGTAGCATGAATTATTTGTTAAGTATAAGCATATACCTATTCACCATCCAGTTGATTACTCTTTATCAATATTTATATACATTTCGTAGCAGACTTAGTCGGTATGATTTTTGAAATTCTTGTTGAGGTGAGAATCATTTCTGTGTAACGTAAGATTGGTGGTGAGTTTACACAGCCACAATGCTTTGTTTCGAGATATTTATTCAAAAACTGTTAGAATCCTTGATGTTATATATCACAATGTAGAGCAACACCATTTCTGCATTTCTACTTTCGATCAATACTTGCTTTCTCTCTACTAACTTGACAGATATACATAATCAACTATTTATGCCTACAATTGATCCGGAGCTTATAGCTCCCCTTTGTAAAATTTCAGATATATTGTTGAAGAGGCCAGGAAGGGTCAGCGTGGAAAGTATTAAGCGTCTTTCCAATATATACGGGTTTGAAACGTTTACAGACACGTTGACGGTGAATGAAACCAATGATAACAATATTATATACTCCTATGGAACATCTGAGAGTAATGTTGGAACACCAATATCGAAAAAGTTCTTATCTTCAGAAAGTCAAATCATTGAACGGCTATCATTGAGCGGAAAGATATTACTACTTGATATCGATTTTCAGGATGGAACGGTAAAAAATGTGTCATTATCAAGTGCTATCAACGTTCAGTCTATTGAAGACGAAGCATATAATTTTCTGGAAGGATATGGGAATTTCCAAAAGGTCGACAAGATATTATTACAAAACTTACAGTTCAAAACATTGGATAAGTTTAATAAGAATTTGAGAATTTTGAGTCAATTCGACAGACTTTCCCTAAACGCCCCCTATGATTTGTTTAATTTTTTCAATCAACTGACCAGTAACTTGATCAATATTCATGATTACACATTGAAGACTTTTATGGATAGTGACGATGGGCAAAAAAGCGGCTTAACGTTGGAGGAACGCTTACAAGATTTAAAGGAAGGTTATGGTGGATTGGGGAAAATATTGATCAATCAAAACGATAAAATTGGATTATTTTTGAAAATATGGGAGGACAATAGATTTTTGAACTCGGTATTATTCAGCACGAAACAGATAGAAACTAATGAAAGTCTCAATCCCTATCTTATCCATTTCAAGATCACTGAAAATAACAAGTCAGAGACTGAAGGGCAATTCTCAGACACAGAGTTATCGATGACATCCAGTAATAATGAAGGTGGACCATTATCGAACCACAATAAGAATGATGTGAAATTGAAATGGTTTGAAAATGGTGATTGGTTGATCAACAAGCAAGATGTGGCACTTTTGTCAAATTTAAATTTGCTAGTCTTAGAGGCTAATCCGAACATATGGATTCCAGAAGACTTGTTAATTGAGTTAGATTTGTTTGAATATGAGGTAGTGACACAAGATAATGACTTTATAAACTATCCAGATTACAATGGGTACGATGACCAATTAGATAGCTTCTACCAATGTATTAACTCCCAACATTTCAAAGATGTCAAAATCTTATCATTTGAAGACTCTTCAGTCAAAAAATGTAGACTTAACTTTCTAGTCGGGTGCAATTTTATCAAAATTTACAAAATCAAGTTCAATAGATTAGACAAACTCATTAAGTTGATGGAAATTCTACGTAGTTGGTGCTTACTAAATAATCTTATAAGAAATCTTTTGAAACATGAAGTGGGGGTTCCAAACACAATAGGAACATCATCGATATCTGATGATAATTACAAATATACATCAGCTACAACTGAAGACCATGATGCGGAGAACCTACTAGATATACAAGATGACTTGCGGCTCAGTGACTTGATAAAGGAGAGTACCACAGCACAAGCAGATGGAGAAGGAGAAAAGGAAGAACATTTCCAGCATGATGCTTCAGAGAATAGCTTCACGCATATTAGTTTTGAAACTTTCACGAGTGATGAAATAACGATAATATCTAGAAAATTTCAGGTTAAGATCCAAAACGCAATTTTCTATTCAGACGACGCAAAGCTTGCGAAGATATTGACTAAGACAGAAGAATTAGCTGCTATTATTTAAGCGAGTTTGGGTATTTTACTGATATGGGCATAAGCGATGAGACATTCTTCATATTTATAGTACAATACATCAATTCATCTGAGTGTCTGATTTCTAATCTATGAGATGAGCATGGCTCATGAAACAATATAAGTTTACAAACTGTATGTAATTTTGATGCAAGTACATAAAAAAAGTATAACAAACCAAAAAAGGTAAATTGACAACTTATTTGTGATAGCTTAATAAATATAATGATTATGTCTGTTAAATGAAGAGATATAATAATCTCGAAGTAAATTCTGTTCAACTGAAAATTAGTAGAAGTTATGGAAAGCAAAAGATTCAAAACAAAACGTGCAAAACGGATCCAAAAAAGAAAGAAAGAATCATAAGAGAGTATGAATTCTTACAAATACCCAACAGAGCGCGTTGGGTATTGAAAAGAAGGGTGACATTGAATTGGAGCACGTTGAAGAGGAGGCAAAATGTTTAGAGCACGTTGATAAGCACCGTATGGTTGCTGTTGTTGTTGCTGCTGCTGCTGCTGCTGCTGCTGCTGCTGCTGCTGATGCTGATGCTGATGCTGATGCTGTTGATGCTGCTGATGCTGATGCTGCTGATGCTGCTGATGCTGATGCTGATGCTGTTGTTGTTGTTGTTGTTGTTGCTGCTGCTGCTGATGTTGGAATTGGGGAGCAATTGGACAGTGGTGAAGTTGTTGCTGATGGTGATCAGAGTGCGGGATGTTGAGAGCAGGAGATGCTACTTGTAGCAAGCTAGTGATTCCATCATTTCCATTCATCATGACTGAATGTGATGGAAGACTTGATATGCCTTCTCCGAACTTTCTATTTTCTTCTGGGGAACTAGCTTCATCGAATGAAGCAGAACCTTGATTACTTCTTGCATTTTGAGAAGGGGCTCTTGCAAGTAATCTAAGTTTTGCCTTTTCCAGTTTACGTTGTTTTTTCTGTTCATCTCTTAAATCCTTGAACTCTACAGGTTGTCTCTTGTCACCATGTTTTTGTAAAATAATATGTGAGTTAAGATGATTCAATGTGCCATATGATTTTTGGCATTTTTCAAAATTGCATTGATAAGGTCTTTCGAATTCGTGCGCTTTTCTTCTTTTTCTCTTATTGTATTCGCTCTGACTAGAAACTCCGGTAATAGGAGAGGAACCCACTGAATAATCATGGGAAGAAGAAGGTGATACAACTGAGGTAGTTGATGACAATGCAGAAGATTCGTATCGATTGGAAGATTGGGTTTGATTGTTGTAAGAGTAGATGTTTGGTAAAGTATTAACTCTAAAATTTTGAAAATTCAATGGGGTTGGGGGCGCTTTTGAGAAATTGTGAGGTTGAGAAGAAATTGGGGATGAAGGATTAGACCCTTCTTTTTGATGAATAGAATCTGGATATGAATAGGAATAAGAAGTAAGAGTTTGACCATTTTTAGAGTTGAGAGGAATTCTTGAAGATGATTGTGACTGTTGTTGTTGTTGGTAGCGAGGAAGATCTGATGATGAAAAATGGTGTGGAAGTGGGGGTGGTAAAGAAGTAATGTGATGTTGAAAAAGTCTGTGACTATCTTGGATTGATGGTAAATGAGGAACTTCTGAAAATCTATTTTTCGAATTCAAGGTAGCCATCGAAGACGAATAGGAAGAACTATTTGATTTTGCACTCACAAGTGAGTTAGATTCAGTCTGATAGTTATGGATTATTGGAATTGATCTATTATAAAATGAAGATGGTGAAGTAGAAGTCATTTATAATAATAATAATAATAATAATAATAATGAAATGAGTTAAAGAGTGTGTGTTGTTGAAGTCCGGCGTTTTTAGGTGAAGGCTGAGACAGACACCGAGCTAAGGGAGTTGTTTTGTTGATTCAAGGATAGATTAATCTTTTGTTAGAATAGTCCGTTGTTAAGAATTTTCTTTTTAGTTTTGTAATTCCACTTTAACATATACTATTATAGAATATGTAGTATAATATAATATATAGTCACTATTATATATAGCGACTAAAACGTTAAGGTTGGTTGAAACTTATAAACCGGTTACAAGGATCAAGAAAACACAATGATGAGTCCAGTGACAGAATGAATTGAGAATTACAGCCATATATATACTACTACTACTACTACTATATTATTATATACTCTATAGTATATTCCACTATAAAATAGTTACATTTGTTTCAAAAGTTTGAGCTACTGGTATAATCAAATTTTAATTATCACTGTGGATCAGGTTCGACACTAAATGCAACGTGCTGCTTACACACAACTTTAAAGTTTTGTTTTTTTTTTTTTGATGTATCATATTCTAGCTGTGCTTCTTCTCAAAATTGATTGAAATGAATGATTTGAGCATTTAAATTCTGCACAACAACCCTAAAAGACAATAACTATTCAGTTTAGAAGTCTATCAGGATTGGGCTGTTGGGCATAGTTGAATCCTTCTATGCTTATAACTAAGGCGGTGTGGCAGTGCAAATTAATGCATGCTGCTTTCAAGATTATGTGGTGGTTTGAATGCAGAGAGTGTGCAGAGACACTGCACAAAACACTGCAAGCCAGAGCAGGGCAAGAGAGCATATATATATGAGTATCTTTCAATCGCCACCCTGGTAAGTTTATATATATATTGGAAGAAAAGAAATTATTACATTGTCCTCACGGATCCTCGGGGAAATAATGGCTATTTTGGAGAAATTGGAGCTTCCGGCTCTCAGTGTCTCAAGGTTAAGCCCTTTATTACAATTCTAATTAACCAGTGTGAGTTATATATATTATATGATATATATTATATAATATATATGAATAATATATTTTGTGCTTAATATAATTCTCACTGGAGTGGCTGTTATAGTTTCAAAAGCCAGTTGCTGCAGTGCTAACAATTAGAGGTGGGACCGAGGTCCAGGAATTCCAAAGTCCAGGTCAGGGAGAATATTATAAGATCACGTCGTACGTACGTCGCACGTAATAACCGAGCCATCTCTGCCAAAGTGCCAGGTCTGCCCACTGTTTGAATTTTTTAATATTGTTTGGAAATATTTTGCATCAAAAAAAAAAAAATTATAATAATAGTATATATTATATAATAATAATAATTTAGGATTATATGTATGAATCTTTTGTTGTGTCTCCTTTTAGTAATTTGGCGAAATTAAGGTTCAAATTTTGTCATAGTAACGGTACTGAATACAGAGTCAGCCCGTTGCTTCTGTCGAATATTATATAATAAAATATACGATGCTTATAATATATATATATGTATAATATGCCAATTAATTAATCAATTAATTAATTATTTATCAATTGTCTTGTTATTTGAACAAAAGCTGCGAGCTTTTAAGCTGATTTGATTATTTGCTGCACCTTATCATTAAAAATGAAACAAGCATACTTTTCCCGTTTGCAAAAAAAAAAAAAACAAAAGAAAACTGAAAGATTAAGTAAAAGCTTTCAAGTTGTGTTGGGATCTTATTTCGAATTCTTTTGAAAATAATAATTCAATCTTTTAAAAAAAAAAAAAAAACGGGAATGAGTAATGTATAAGAATCATACCATTATTGCAGGGATTCACTGTCTGTATACCGGCTGTGACATGTATTTTCTTTTAATGCTTAGTAAAGTACACTGATTTACTTAGATAATAATATATATTTATGGCACTGGCAATTATGGGACGATTGATCATAACAGCTTTTTCTTTCCACGTATTTCTCCGTAAAGCCTTTTAAAATAGTTGATTATATATATTGTATATAATATATATAATCTTAATAAAAGTTATAGTAAGAATAGTTACTAGGGTTATCTATAATATTTGATTAATTATTATTAATTGATAATGTTTGATATTTGTTATCCATCATGCATATGCTTCTTCATGTTGAGTTCGTTTGTTAGCACCGATATAAAACAATTAATTTACACGTGACGGCTTAATTGGAAAATAAGCAGTTCTTTTATAGAACCAAAATCTAGACACAGCTAAGCTTTTGCAGCACAGCTAGGCAAAAAAAAAAGCTGCGACTAATTTGATTCTTTCAATTTAAGAACGTAGATCTTTTACAGCCTAAAGGCATCTTTTAATTGAGTAGACATGGTTATTCATAATTAAGTTATTAATAAGATAATGTGTCGATACAAATCGATGGAACTTTCCAAAGGGTGATTGTGACGTGTTTTTTTTTTTGATGCAACCGACCCACTTTAGGATTTCATTGATTTGAGACTCTTAATTTCACTCCAAGGAGGCCAATATATATTATTTAGTCATATATAACATAAAATTGTTTAATTGAGGTGCGAAAAGTGGCTCGGTATATAAATTAGTATTCTAAGTCGAGACCCCTCCCCCCCTTAGTCCTTGTCCATGTCCTTACAAATTGATGACATATGCTTTGCATTAAACTCCTTTAATAATATATCACTATATTGATTGACAACTACTGTATTTAATACAATTCGAAGTCTAAGATTCGTACTTTTGAAACTTTGATTAAACTTTCAAATTTGAAACTTTGTAAATTTTTTAATTAAGTTTCAAACTTTAAAGTTATCTTTAAATTTACAGTCTACTTTCCCCCCACTTGATAAATTAGATTAGATTAAATTGAATCAAATGTTAAGAAGTTTTTACCCACAAACTTAGTTTGTTGCAATTTATATTTTCTAATAATAATCACCGATAACGGGAATAATCAAATCCCAGCCTCAAATGAGAGCCGAAATATACATAATACATATATTTTTGAAACCCTTGGTATTAAATTCTGATACCTCAATGTGCATATGTTCTCACTAATGTGCCTACCTATCTGCACGACATGTGTAGTATGTACTGTGTGAATTGTGAACCTGCCTGATAATTCAACATTCGCACGCCAAATTACAGGGAGGAAATCTCGCAGACTCCTTTATTAAATTTAAAGCCATACTGTGTTTTTTGCCATTCCCATTCCACCTCCTCAGCTTTTTTGATTCAATTTCAAATTTAAGCGTTCACACTTTACACAAATTCACAATAATGCAGACTTAAATAAGAAACGAAAACATTTGATAAACTATACTGTAAAAGTACCAATTGATTCATTTGTATGAGGGGTTGCTATAAGTTCAAATTTCAAGATCGTCAAGATCTGAGACTGCCTGCGTGTGAGTCTTAAGACGCCCCCCTTATCTTTTATACTATAATTTATAAACACTTTGCGTCAGATTCAGTTTTCTTTATAAAATCTTGTAATATGGCAAAATCTAACAATTGCCGAGCTGGTTGAAACATTTATAATAATTGGTTAATCTTTCAACTCAGTTTATAGGTAGGATATATAAACCATTATTCTTATTTGTTTATCAACTATAATGGGATCCACAATGCACATAACATAATTTACGTTCAAAATTTCAGATTATACGTGGGGACCTGTAGACCTGGGTTGGCTAAGAATTTAAAATCTGTAACAATTGTGATAATCTGTTTACGTACATTATACAGAATGTTGAGTTTCTTTATAACTTTCGTAAAAATACTAGGGTGAGTAAGTAAGTAATCAATCATGAGTAAGTGGTTATAATGATGTATTTTTTTATTGCTTCCTCCCCCCCCCACTTTACTCTATTTAACCATCCCTAGACACCAAACATGTATTTATCCACGCCAGTGCTATTCAAA